>JAIPRN010004068.1:0-17196 GCA_025469175.1 Geopemphigus sp. TES_GeoC_2020 | reverse complement strand
GACGGGTTTTTTTTTTTTAACGTTTTCCGAGAAACGATTTATTGCGGTGTTTTCGACAAAAAGTTCCGAACGCCCGTGATGGCGATAATCATTACGCGGCGCGCGCCGACTTGGTCGCCGCGGTACACGCCCGACGAGAATTACAAACGGCGCTGTTTTGTGTCGTTTTTACAAACGTTAATCGATCCCGTAAACGGCCCGTTTTAATTACCCTATCCCGACGATCCTACACCGTGCTCGCTTATAACGCATTCGCGTATATTGTTTTGCCTTCGTATTATACACGTATATTATTCGCGCTCCGTATGCCCAAAACGTCCCGGGGAAAATTCGTTTTGTTCGCGCGACATATGCCATTACTTTTAGATAAAGCCCGAGAACCAATCGTCGAAGACCGTTAACGATACACAGTGGACGTCCGCGTTTCGGGGCGTCGATCCGATTCCCCGGTGAGGGGGCGAAAAGCGCCGATTTCTCGACCCAGTTCCCCTGTGTGGGGGGGGGGCCACCAATCAGCCACGTCCTAAGTCATGCGGACGGGACGTATGTTCGAAAAAATGTGGCGGGGGAGGCGATTCGTTTTCGGCGGCGCTCGTTATTATTTATCGGACGGGGAAAAAACGGCGGTATTTAAAAACGCCAACCGAAAACCAGTTGCGCGATCGTCCAGGCGCTCGGTTGGTTACCGAATATTATAACGTTATTACACGCCGGCGTGTCGTCTTCCGTCGATGGATAGGTGAGCGAGGGGGGGAAAGGGAATTACGTTACGAAACGTGTGTCGCGCGTGCGTGAACTCGACGATTACTGGTTTGCGCGTACATATTTTACGACGTTTCATCCTCGCGGCCCGAACGGTCCACACCGACAGGCGTCACGTACCCTACCCGCGTCGCCCGGACGGCCGCGGGACCCGCCGCGTTGTTGAGTGAAACGCCGCGATACCACCCCGGGCGTCCGCCGTAATCCGTCGCGGGAACAACGGGTTTTAGCTCCGTTTCCGTCCGTGCGTACGTTTTCTCGCGTTAGGCTAAAAAACGAAAAAACGTCGCGCCCCGTATATTTATCGTCCGCCCGTCGAACCGTTCCCACTTACCACCTCTACCACGGTTGTAAACAATTCACGCGCTTAGCAGTTCCAGCTCGTTTTCGGACTACGTGTATATTAGTAGCCACCGCACGGGCCGATAAGTTTACATTCACCTGGTGTTCGGTTGAACGAATTCCGTTGAAAAACGAACGGGAACACGCGCCGTTCGGATCGTTTTCGACAGATGGACGCGACGGGGCTCGGATTTCTTATCTCGCGCGCGCCGACGAAAACGTTTTACGGCCGGCCGGCTGTGTATCGACGCCTTACGTATAAACGCGAACGCCGAGGTTTCGTTTTTCGCGATTACGCCGTACGGGCGTACAGATCGGAAACGGAATACGCGAATTGAAGCGATTTCGATCGTGACGAATAACGCGATTGTAGTAATCGGCGTTACGTGGCTCGACGGAACCGTGATCGACTTAAGTACGCGCTCGAAATGTACGACGGGTGTTGCGCAACCGGCCGCCGAATTAATAGCGGAGAAATCGCGTACGTACGTCGCGCGCGGTTAACAACCAAATCCCGGGCGCGGATAACGCGATTAGTAGTTCCGCTGTACGGAAACCAAACGGCCGCGGTAATAATCGAAAAAACAATGGCCGTCAACCGTCGCGTAGGTTAGGTTAGGCCGTTAAAAAACGGTGTACTTAAGCGCGCGGTTAAGGCCGATACGTTTCGCGGTGATTGTAGGATATTTTTTATTTTTTTTCATACACCTTCCACGGGCAAGGTCGACGAGGGGGGGAATGGATGAGTTTTGGGGAATCTGGACCGAAAGTTTTCGTCCCGGCTTACGACGCCCCGCCGGAGTTGAACCGAACGAAATCAATTTTAGGCTTTCGCCCGTAATATTCGTTCGATTCCGTATACGTGCGTCGTAGTCTACGCGATCCGATTCGACGCGACGGCGGAAAGCTGCGGACTTGCGAATATTCGCGTCAATCGCGCGGCGCCAAAAATCGGTAAACGTCGTTTTCGGTACCGGAGATTAGTTGGCGTCGGCGATCCGAGTGTTACACGGCTATTGCGCAATCCACCGGGTCTTCTAAAACGGGACGAATTCCCCCCCGGATAACGAATACCGCCACTTGGACGACGTTGGGACGGGTCAGCAGCGGTCCGTGGTTAAATTATTCGGACAAGTCCGGGTATGAAATATGTTCCGCGTATAGTTTTCGGTCGGGCAGTGCGCGATTACGGTTTCGAATCCCGAACGGGAAACAGGCTGTCGAACGCGTGTGTTGAACGCGCACGGGTGTTCACGATCGTATTATCGCGCAACAGCGTCGCGTCGGCTTAACGACGCGCGAACGAACACCCACGCGCTATTATTTGGAAATTAAAAAACAAACTTTTTCGTGTACCGCGCGCGCGTACGAAAATATTTCGTCGACCATTATCCTCCCACCGCCGTCCTCTTCCCGGAAATTTTTTTCTACTACGGCCTTGCGTACACGCGTCGCGTACAACAATATATATATATATATATATATATGTATATTCAGCATTGTGAAGAATACGCGCGGTCGAATAAATAAAATGAATAATGTAAAAATTATTACGCGATATTGGCACGTTATGACTTATAACTTCCGCGTAACGGAGAGGAAAAAGTTTGATTTTATCCGCGCGATAAAAAAAGAATATCGAACGCCCGTGTCGTTACACCGAAATCGCCTTTTACGTACAGAGGATAATTATAGACGTTAAAAATACGGCGATTACGACGATATCCGGTGTATATTTATTGTTTAGGTTTTCGACTATTTTACAAAACTATATACGTTTTCCGGGCGTATTTTGTTTAACGACGAAATATCGGAGGATGAAAGAACGTACAAAAAGGTATCGGGGAGGCCGAATACGTGTCCAAATACGAGTCGAACGCCAGAAAAGTGTTTACGAGTACTTTTCACCTAAAGTCCGGTTCGTTTTTTCGAAAACGCCAACTTTTCGTTTCGCGAAAGTCGTCGGGTTTTTCGCCGTTCGAATGCCGTATTGTATTACAAGGGACGAAAACGACGAAACGTCTTAATTTATAATAACGGCCGCCGTCCGTCGCGAGGCTGCCAGAAAGAACAAATTACGAAAACGCCGTCGTCACGGCGCTTGTTATTAATCAACATCGGGCGGCGAGGAATAAAACGCGAACGCGTATTATAACTCACGGCCTGTCGACGGTTTTCCGCGAGAAGCAACCAGCCAGCCATACGACTCGTCCTATCGCCGGTACGTTTTTTAAAATATTCGAAAATACGCGACGTACACGGGAAACGAACGCGATAGCGTTTTCGTCCGAAAACCCGTTCGGACGCCGCGCACGAGCAACCGCGTACACGACCGAGAATTCGACCGCGGCGGCGAAAAGCCGGTAGGTCGGGAAACGATGGGTTTTTTGTCGGACGTCGACGATCGTAAATCCGAATCGATTTTTTTTAACGACGGTACGCGCGCGCGCACGACGCGCGACTGTGTCGGCTCACGCGTCTGTCGTCGACAGTTTCGACCTTCGGCACGTCGTCGTCGCAATAATATCGTCGTATCCTTTACGACCGTCGATAGTATTTTTTTTTTTTTACGTTATTTCTGAACGTGGCGTGTTTTACGTTCGGTTCGGCGCGGTTTCCGTCGCCACGTATCGTTTACCAGCGTCATTTAGCTCGTAACAAATGTCGTCGCTTACCACCGCCGTTTCGAACGCTCGCGTGTAGCCTAACTTTTTTGTTTCTTATACGGTATCGGCAATACTGGCCCGGAATGCCTAAAGGCAGTACTGAGTCGCCATCGTTTATTGAAAATGCAAATTTTTTAAAAAAATTGGATTAACGATCCGATCATTCTTAATGAGAAGGGCGAGCGACGCGAGCTATCCCCACGTTGTTTTACCTCAACCCGTCGTACATCAAATCTTATTCGCAATACTTCTTAAAAACTATGACGTGAATGGTGACAGGACAATCCTCTGCCACGGGGCAGCCATTTACGTCTTTCATTAGGTAGCTTAAGCTGACACATGAGTGGAGCCGAATCAGGACAATACCCCGAGACGGTCCCACTTACGTCGTCTTTTACGAAAAATAAAAATAATACTCTTTCGTCTCCGATTTAGCGGCCTAGCCGGTAACTCCTCCCGCGGCCACGACGACGCGACGGAGTTGTCACGCCAAAAGCCTGCCGTTCGGCGACTCCCTTCGCCATCATCACCGACTTGGCGAATCGGACGACGGCGTCTCAATAGATCTGAGAACCTCTCCCCCCCCTGGAGAGTACCCCGTCTCGCGACGTTATTTTCGACGGCGAAACGGCACGCGTCCCGCCGGGTTCGTTCCGGACAATCGGCCGTGCGTAAAACGGAACCGTTTCGTAAACCGAACGAGTTCGTCCGGGAAAATTGCGACGGTAAACGATTAATTACGTAAACTAATTTTACGGAATTTCGCGGCGACGAATCGCGTACACGGGTGCGAACCACACGAATATTACTCGATACCGTTTTCGGGAAACGTTAGTTGTCGGCGCGCGACGGAAATCGGAAAACCGTATTACGCGTCCGCGTAACGAAAACCGTTTCCCAACGCGCGCCGCCGACCGATTAATAAATATCGCCCGCGCAAATTGACACGCCCGCGGTTTTGTCGTACCGGTGTCCACACCAGCCGCCCCCGAGGCCGGCACCGGGCACGACCGACCGGCTCTATCGGAGACGAAATTGACTACGACGAATCGATTGCGTTCGCTCGATATTTTCGTACTTGACCCGATAGACAACGCGCGCTCTATTATATAATCGAACACTCTTCGTAACGCCGTTCGTTTTCCGCCGCGCCGTTGTTTCGAATTAGGCCGATTTTTACGAAAACGCCGAATTTTCCAGTCGCCAACGGCACTAATGGTTAAACTCAACGCGATTTCGCAACTTTTCATAACCGCGCGCCGACGAATCAAATCTGCGCCGGCCCGTAACGCCCGTCCGATCGGCAAATATGGCCCCTACTTAACGTCGTAACCTTTCGGTTGGTCGCGTTTTTATTATTGCCGTACGCTTTTCGACGGCGAAAACGTGGACGGATAAATCGTAAATGGTGTACGAGACACAAAACGGTCCCGAGTTTGATCGATCGGCCGCTTTTTTTTGGTTTTCGTTTACCGATATTCGGGTTACGGTTAATTCGGTCGTTACGTCACTCGAGGCCGTTCTTTTCGGGTTTTGTTTTCGTTTGTTAAATTCTAGCGATATTTACGGTGTCCGTTTCGTTACACGTTGACGCTTAGCGTCGTACCATTCGAACGCGTTGCGTATGATAAATGGACTTTACGTTATTGTTCGGAACGTTTCTCGCGCGATCGATTATTATTAAGTAGTCGACGTCATATATAGATATACGTGCGACTGGTTGACCTCAAAAAGCCGAGAAAAAGGCGTGGAAGACGAACATATATATGTGACCTAGCCTACGAAAAAGAGGTTTACGTTCGAAAACTAGTTTTCGAAAAAAACTATTAAAAGTAAAAATTCCGTCGGTCAGTTTAAAAAGTGAAAAACGATTTTCGACGCCCCCTTTTCGTAGCCCGGGTCACGTGTATATATATATATATGTATATACGAAACACGTTCGTTCGTTGTCAATAGTCAAAGAGAGGCGTCGATTGAGAGAGTTTTGTTTTTTTTTTATCGAAACGATCGGTGTTCGCGTATATCGCGGTGTTCTCTCTACACAAATTAAGAGTATACTCGACGACGACGACGTGTTACGTTATAAGAGATATTGTAAACAGGAAACGTTTTTAATTGTTATCGTAAAACACGAAAGTAACGAGTTCGTAATAATATTTAATATTATCGCGACGTGTTCATAATCGTACGGATTGCGCAACCCGTGGGCGAAATGTATCTCGCCGGTAGATCTTTTTCACTTTCTACACGCACCGCGCGTTTCGTTCAAACGGTTTTTTTCCCGTTCGTTAAGTTTCCGCTCGTTATTCTAATAAATGCTCCAGATAACGTCGTTTTATGTTTCGCGTCGACGCATCCAGTCACCGGATGGCGTGCGCCACACGCGTTCCGCGGTACATATCGCCTTTGAATTTCCAGCGTGAAAACGGGCACGCGTTAAATTTTGAAAACGATCGGCGACCACGAACGTCACCGATAAACCGTTTCCGGGCGGAACGTCGTGTACGGTCGGCTACCGATTTCGTAACACCGTCATTCGTCGTCCGGATCGACGACGGCGTTAAACGCAAACGTAAATGAAAATCGTGAGCAAAACGCCTCCGCGAAAATCCGACACTCGTTTGAAGGCCGGGCTCAGAAACCGAACCGACAGTTCTGGACCATTGTACCTCTGTATCGTGTAAATGTCGTATTCTCTCTTCGTATTTGACGAAAACTGTGCCAATCGTGCGCACCAGCCACCCTTTGTCGACATTCGGTGACCGATTCAAATATATATTTCGCATTAATTTTATAACTTCGTCCTTGTTTCGTTCAACGTAACGCGTTTATTCATTTTTTCTATCTGTTCGCTGTCGAAAACACAAATCAATCGCGAAAATTACGCGTCGAATACGGACGGGCCCGTATGCGCCGATTGTCGCCGGCTATTGTACATTCGTTTAGCCGGTTAGTTTCGTACGGGACGCCCCCGAAGTTTTTCTACATCACTACGACGTCGTATTTCCCGACGCGTCGAATAAATCGGACAGCGTTTTCGATATCTTTCGTCGTCGGTCGATACTGCGACCATATTCGCGCTATTAACGAAAGAAATTCCAAAAAAAAAAACCAAAAAAAAAAGTTCGCGGAACTCTCGGTGCTCACGTTTTCGGTACCAATTACCGTTTTAGTTGAAAATCACGATTGTCGTTTCTGAATCGACTAACCAATTGGCGCGACGGACGTCAAAGAAAAAAACAAAACAAACCGTAATGCTTTAAATATATTTATATTTTCGGCGTACTCCACGAATGCTGTTCGTCGGTCAACTTGGCCATCTGCTCCTTCAGCGCCGCGATCATCGAAATCTGCTCGTTGTTGTCTTCCTCCTGAATAACAATTTATATTTTTCGTCGGCCCTCCCCTCAGAACGAAAATGTCGAAAATCTTATTTCGTCGTGTTCTTACTAGACATAGCTGCAACTCTTCGTGTTTCGAAACGATCCGTTCCCTAAACGCGCCTTTATTATTATTTAACTATTCTTAGTCTATAATAAGATGAATAGACCACTCACAATTCTCTTATGCGACTCGTCTTTCAACCGCGACGAATTCATATAATATATTATATTATTATATTATGTTACGTTATTATTATATTATATTATATTATTAATATATTATATTTGAATTTCTTTCTTTCGTCGGTAACGACTTTTATTTGGCACCTTTGTTTTTCGACCGTTTCGTTGAATTCCGTTATTGTTGCCAACTGCGTCGAATTTTTCTCGGACGCTCTAGCTAATTTTTCGTGCACGTCATCTGAAACACAGTCGTGGTTCGGTTAACGCACGCGCACGCACACGAGGAGGGCGGTTGGACACACGGTTGTAATTACAGGAGAACGTTTTCCAACTGTTTTCCAGTTATTCGATACGGACGCCGCACGTTTGCGTTCCGTCGTCGAATTTCGTTCGGTTTAATTTGTCGGCCGTTCGGAACATTTGGTCCTTCCGATTTCGAGCTCGACGTCTTTCCGTCGGTTCGTCGTGGCCAATAGTTCTAGCTCGACGTCTTTCAGTCGGTTCGTCGCAGTCAAATTGTCGGTATTAAACGTGTAATTTTATACATTTGCGTTCGTCGAACGGATTCGTGTGACGGAAAGTAAATCGTTTTTCGAACATCGAGTATACAAATGTTTCGACAATTTCGGTGGCCGGTTTACGACAATTTTAATACGCTTTTCGCCAATACCGTTACGTCGGCTCTTACCGAACGGCCGTCCGCCGTGTCTCACCGAGCCGACATGCCCGAGTGGCCATCGTTGCTTAACTCCAACGTGTCCGGTAGCTCGCCAGTTGTCTTCTCCGGGACGATCGCGCGGATGTCGCATACGTGTTTGCTCGGCTGGATCCGTACATCGATTTTCCGCGTGTCCTGTATCGGCGTCGACATTTGTCCTGTAAAAACGTGCCGGTTGATTCCGAACGTGACGAGGAAGTCCAGTACCCTTTACTTTTGATCGATTTTTTATTCTTGTTTTTTCGTCCGCGTTCCGTCATCGGTGGCAATATGGGGTTACTCTGAAACACACGCGCGCACGTTCGTCATAATGGGTTTATTAAATCGAAAACGACGCGTATTTATACCCTCGTGGTCATCTCATCTAAAGGGGAATTCTACGGAAAAAAATATTTTCGACGGAAGTTTGCCGCGTCCGAGCTACGAAAACAATTTTGTGTTTCCGTTTCCGACGGTTTTTTTGTAAAGTTTTCCGAGAAACGATTTATTGCGGTGTTTTCGACAAAAGTTCCGAACGCCCTTCATATCGGTAATCGTTACGCGGTGTGTGTCGACTTGGTCGCCGCGGTACACGCCTGACGAGAATTACAAACGGCGCTGTTTTGTGTCGTTTTTACAATCGTTAATCAATCCCGTAAACCGTAAACGGATACCGTGAACCGGATCGACGACGGCGTTAAACGCAAACGCTGTTCGAGACCGCGAAACCGCGAGCGATTGCCGTCCGCGACACAAGCGGCGAACGAAACCGTACGTAACGCGCGACGAAAACAACGACGACGGGGTGAACGGACACGCGTTACCGACGTTACCGGAAATGGTCACATGGCGCGTAAACGTGTTCGCGCGCGACCACATCGGAACCGAAACGGTTACCGCGCGTTATACACGTTAACGGTCGCGCGGGGTATGGGGCCGAACGCGGCCGGTTACGTGATAATGATAAATCGTTTTCGTGTCGAAATTAGTGAACGAATCCGTTCGGTTTTAATACGACGCGCTGGCGTCAAAACGCAAAAAAATTACGACCGCGAGAGTCGTCACCTAAGCGCGTGTTAAAAAAAAACGCGTACGACGCTCGATATACGAGCGACCAAATGGAAACGCCCCTTTTGTTTTTAACGCGGTACCGTTTTCCCGAAATCCGCGTACGTTATGTTCGAACATGGTCCGCGTACTCGTTGTCCGTCACGCTTTTCGTACGCTTAATAGAACAAATGGCCGTTGTAACGTCGGTCGGTTCCATGCGCCAATCTAACGCTCGTCGCTTCCGGAGCGTAATTTTCGTATACGTTCGTCCTTTCCCCGCACGCGACCACCACCGGTCTCGTTTTTCGTTATTGCTCTCCGGTCGGTTTCGCGGATGTCCGACAAACGTCCGTGTTCGTATCGTTTTCCCGTAGACGATTTCCGTCCGTACACGTACCCTCGTCAAATCTTTTCTCTCGCCGCGAGTTTATCGTTTGTTTTCTCACCACCGTAACGTCGTTTCGCCCGACGATTTTTGTACGCGCGCGGGCATCGCGGTAGTAAAAGTTCCCTCCGTTCGCGCTCGCGGCCAAACGTCGGCAACAAAAACGCGCGAATCCCGAAACGTTGTACGGTATTATTATACCGTATTCGTTTCGTAAAACGTTTCAATCGGTTCGCGAAACGGAAATCGATTTTCTACGTGTAACGAACGGCGCTATTTTCGCTCGGACTCGACACCACGTCGTTCCTGTTCACGCGTAATCGTCCGTATTCGTTCAATCGTTCCGTACGCAACCTCTTACCGATACTGCAGCTATCGTAGTCGGTACGTTCCGACCGTTTAGCGATCGCGGTGTGAAAACGTCGTCGCGGGCTACCGAAAAACTTTTGCACGGAGACGTGGCGTTTCGTTATAGCGAGCGAGTTTTTTGTCGATTTCCTCGACGACGGTTTCCCAATTTTACGTAACAGTCGACGCTTTTCACGGACGGGACGTCGATGTACAGTATAACTAGATAGGAATTTGGAAAAAATTGCCGGGACTATATTTCGGAGCTGTGGCTGAGAAAAAGGGCGGAAATTCTAAACGATTATTCTAAGACAACGATAATAGGCAAAATCGTTTAGAGGGTCGCGTGTGGGACGTCCCCGGGAGGGGAGACGTCTACGTTACGTTACGGACTTGGTTGTTCACGACGGAAGTCGTCTTCACGCGCGCGCGTGTACGTCGACAACGATCCCGTCGAACGGCGCGTATATAAAACTACCTACCGTGGAAATAGTAACACGCGGTCGTGTTTCGCGTAAACAAAGCCTATTAGTCACGCGTGCGTGTCCGTCAAGGACGGAGTCCGCGATATTAATAAATTCAAGTTCGTAATAATATTATCGTTTCGATTATTACCGCCGGCGTATTGCGGCGCGGCGTATTTACTTTAAACGCAATTATTCGCCGTCCGCGGTTGTGCAAAACGCGCGCGCTCGCCACGCCAATATACACCGCTCCCCGGTATCGTTCCAAACCCTGTAAATACCGGCGGCGTGTTTAACGTACGACGAATCGCGGCCGATCGTACCGTTTTTCCCGACCGTATATATATATTTTATACCGCAACGCTTTAACCGATGGCACACGGAGTCCACGCCGGCCGATTTCGTGTTTTACGTACCGCAACGAACGGTGAACGTTGTCGTTAATCATCCGACAATCGCCGACGGCCAACGTCGAAACGACTACTTTCGGCGGGCGTCACCGAAAATTGAAAGCGGATCGTCTTTCTTTTATTTTCTCGATACTCGTCCTAGTTGTAGAATACGTACGAACGTGATCGGAGATACCGGTTACGCACCGGGCGTTAATCGACGCGTACGCCGCCGGTCGTATACGTCCCGTCCACCGAACCGTATGAATTTCGATCGTCGGTTGATCTAGAATTTCGCAAAAGTCGCCACGACACACGCGCAATAAACTACGAGCGTTGTATAACCGATCGCGGATCTCGCGTTAATTTACCGACGAAAAAACCGTGCTCGAAAATATACGATTATATTTATTATATTACGTAACGTAACTTTCGACGTTTTCCAAAGTGAGGAAAAACGGTCGTCTTAAAACTAATCCGTTATCGTTTCGCGTAATATGCGCTCGTAATCGAAATTACCGTACTTGGAAAGGTATCGTATACATACATATATAAATACGTAGCGAGTGGCTTACGAAATTTCGGACTAAACGCGCGCTTATCGAAAACGTATCGGTTAACACGCGGAGTTCTGAGGAACTCGCCCCGTCCCGGAAAAGTATTTGCGTTTATTCGTCGCCGCGTCTAAGTCTTGTAAAATACGAAAACCCGAACCCGTCCGTTGCACGCGTCTATTATAAGAACCGTCACTCTCGGGTTTCCCGGGCCATTTGGTTTCGTACAAACAAAACGGGTCGATCGCGACAACGCGATACGATATTGCGACAACGAGGCTCTGGGTTCCGTGTCCGGGGGGGGTCGTCAGCGCCTACAAAATCCACCGGGTTCGTTCGGCCGTCATGTAATTAATTATTTGACGTGATCCCGTCGCCCGCGGCGCCGACGTGGTGGTTCGGTCTCGAGCGCCGCCGATTATTGCGGGTAGGAGAAGACTAATTTCCCTCGTCACCTGTCGGCCAGTCACGGCCGATAATCATTAACCCGGCGACGCAAATGTTAAGGACGCGCCGTATCGTCGTGGCTTTTTATCGTCGACTATTAACAACGTCCTATTGTCCGCCGCGTCGTTTCCGCGTCCGTTTCGCTTGCCCCGTCTGCTCGCCGCCGCCCGTACGCCGTTCGGCGGCCACGAACGGAGGAAAGGTCATTGCCAAATTGTCACCCCAGAAACGATCGAGTGAAACGCCCGCGCCCGTCCGCCGTTCTTAATTAATCTCGCCGTCGGCCAGCGAACCGTTTCCGGGACGTTGCTAATTATAACCGAATAAACGGCCGCGATGACGTACCCGTGTCGATGGGAAGAATCATCGTCGCGTTAGTGTGGCAGGGCCTACCGATCGGAGGCGAACATAAACGACGGTAATTTTACTACAATTTTTACTACCGACGTTCCGCTTACGATCGATCGTACGGCACTACCGCGAAGCGTTTCCGATAAAGAATAATCGGTCGATTTCCGTCGTCGAATGTCGTCGCTTTATTGTTCGGGAAATGTTCGCCGAATTAAACTCGACACGGGTCGAATTCTCAGTTTCGAAACGCGAAATGATCGTAACAACGCGTTAACTTCGAAGCCTACCGGGTAATGTTCGTATATTAGTCCGAACGGGTGGACGGGCGAAGAAGACAATCCGCCGACGGCCGTGTTAAATTGGCGGGAATTTATCAGTTTCCTCGACGTATAGACGCGCGCGTAAATATTGTACGAGAAAATACCGAGCGTACGAGGGGCCGCGATTTCCCGACGGCGCGAAAATATTCAACAACGTCGAAAACAAATTGCGTAGACAATGATTCGACATAAAAAAAAAAAACTTTAACGATAATACGAACTGCGCGCGCGTTGTTTTTACAGTTTCGCCACTTACGAAACGATCGTACTTAAATTTGTGACGCGCGTACGTGACGACAGCGCGCCGCCGCCGCCACGCCCCGTCCGCGTCGTACGCTCGCGAACGCGCGCGTACGTACTTTTCCCGGTGACGCCGTTTTTCCGATTTCGTTCCGTAAATGTTTTCTTTGTCGATCCGCCGATAGTGCCCACCCGATTTTTTGTCCGCGAGACGCGCCCGTCCCTATTACCGGCAATGCCGATACGCCGACGACTCGAAACGAATAGACAAACGCGTTTTTTCCATTTCAATCGCCGTTAACCACGACAAATATATCGAACACGCGGCGACCACACACACACACGTCGGATTACCGCGACATCTTTACGCCCGACACCTCGCCGGGCCTACCCTCGGGATAGTTACGTTGTTCGAAGAGCCCGCACAGGCCAATAGTTTCCGACGCCCGGTTTGTCGGGTACCGAACGGAAAACACGGGTCCGATATCTCGTAAAATATCGTCGTTACGTTAAACAAACGCCGTCGATGGACACAAAAGGCCGCACTTTGTCCACCGTCCTTAGTACCGTAATCGTCCTCGGCGCCGTCGCCGTGTCTCCCGTTCGGACGGTTTTTTTAATCGTTATTCGCCGACCAGACGGGGCGAACACGTTGGGCGCGGTACGCCGGTCGCGTCGCGGCCGATACGAGTTATTTACAACGTACGTGAAACGGAAAGTGGCGACGACGGACATTAATCGCCAGTAGTCGACTACTAGCCCGACAACGATATTATCGTCGCGCGCGCTCGGCACTAATGGCGACGCGTACGACTTTTACCTCCCGGGCCGACGTTATCGGCGGAACGGGCGTCCAATTAACGTACCGTTCGGGCCCGAGCGTTTCACATAATGCGAAAACGGGATACGGACAGAACGTCGCTGCCGCGGAAAGACTTAGACGCCCGGTCGGCAACGTACCAGCCGTTCCGTCCGTAACCGTTGGTACCGCGCTGGACGTGTACTCAAAAAGTAACGGGAATGTTTATATTTGGGGGAGTCCGATTGTCGAAATTATTTTTCATTACGTTAGCACGCGCACTACTACCTAAAGTATGATAAAATTTTCGGCTGTATTATTATCGTTGTTCACTTTTCAAGTGGCAACCGTTTTGTCAAAAACGTGCGTAATGGGGACTACTTCGAAGGAGGCAACACTAACGTAGAC
This sequence comes from Geopemphigus sp. TES_GeoC_2020, assembly GCA_025469175.1. Classification (NCBI taxonomy): domain Eukaryota; kingdom Metazoa; phylum Arthropoda; class Insecta; order Hemiptera; family Aphididae; genus Geopemphigus; species Geopemphigus sp. TES_GeoC_2020. The sequence continues at coordinate 3,408 of JAIPRN010004068.1, read as the reverse complement.
GAATATTTTTCTCAAAAACCAAAATGAAAATTTCCGTTATTTTTTTAACACGTCGCGACGACGTAAAAAACGAAAAACGTTGTCCCGTTCAATCGCCCGTATTGCAGGGAATCGTACGCACAACGGCGCGACGTAAAATGTTTTCGCGTTCCGGCGATGGGTGGTCGTTAGTTTGTACCGATCGCCAAACTTAACCGAACACGGTGTTCATTTTGAGTTCGTTTCATCCCGCTTTTCAACTTATTTGTTTTCGGACTGACCATTCGGAATTTCCGTCGCCCGGCGTTTGTTCGCCAACGTCTATTTCGTAAACGACGAACGGACGGTTACGCGTAGAATAAGTAACGACCGTACGGATTTCGTATAAAAATAACGTTAGATCGTTTTTCGCGCGAGCAAATTGGACGGACGACGAAATATGTCGGCCCGGCGTTTTAATTTCGCCGACACGAATTTATAATTAAACGAAATCTAACGGTTCCGTTTAGATAAAACAAACGGTCGCCCGGCGTCGCGTACACGTTTTTAATCGAACGAAGCGATTATCGCGATATATATACAATTATTCGTGTTCAGTCCGGCGGCGCGGACCAATCGTTTTCGGTTACGTCGGCGAATACAAGGCGGTTACGTAAACGTGTCATTTGTCGTCGTTCAACCGATCGACGGAACGGCGGATACATTGTTCGCGGTTTATTTAACCGCCAACCGCGGTGTACGTAACACGGTCCCGAAACGACACGCGAATTTATAAGTAACGAGGAGAATTTACCGGCGTCGCGTAACAGATTCCAAATCCGATACGTTTATTGTACACGGGCCAATCGGTCGTCCGATCGCCGTCAGGCACACGCGCGACACGACCGTCGCCGAACGCTATACTATTTCTATTATGTATTCGAAAAATAAGTAGTAACCATTATATATAGTTAATCCGTCGTGGACATGTATAAGGTGAAACGTTATTCGAACATTCGCGAATAAAAAGAAATACCGGCGAAAAGTCGACAAAAACGGTGTCTATCGTGGATGCGGAAAAATGAGTTTCGCTATTATCGTTATAAATGGCCAGATATTTTTCGGCAGGAATTGCGGCGTCCTTTTCATTAGATCGCCGGTAATGGTAACGCGTAATTTGTATCGATTCGATTTCGTTGTTTAGTCGTATGATGTTAGGTTAGGACGTGCGTTTAGCGGTTAGCCGGTGTACGTAGGACGGGAGAAGTCGGCTTCCAAATAAATCGGTCCGGTGGTGATTGTGGCCGACCGTAAATTACCGACCAAATTGGCTACGTCGTGGCGCGCGTCCGTGTCACGGGAAGCCCGCGATTGAAACAACGCCCCGGCCCGATAATAAATAACGGGCGTAATTATAAAACCACGCACGGCCGCGACGGGTGTACGAGTGATATAAGCGACACCGTTCACGACGCGGTTATTGAATCGACGTTTCGAACCGCGACGAATTAGACCGAGACCGCTCTACATATATATACACACACACACGTCGACGCTTCGGGCGGTATCATTATTTTTCCGTTCGGTTTCGAGATTTACGGTCCTACCTTCGCCGCCACGTTACGCACGCTCCAACAATATCCGTACTTGGCGACGACGATTACAGAACCGATTTACGCCCGTTCGATATTTTTCGTTTACCCGTTTCCATTAACCGTCCGGCGTTCGCCACGCGGTCGGCTACCGTGATTGTCGTTCAGGTCGCCGTGTGTATTATGTCGAACCCGACACGGTTAAACGAAACGACGGAACCGACCGTTACATATTCGGTCCGAGTGGGCGTTACCGCCGACCGTCCGAGAAGACGGTACCGAACGTTTTCGGGACAATCAGCACGGCCGTTGTGTAGTCTCGTCAGAAACCGCGCAGAATGTGAACGCGTCGTGCCAGTTTACGCCGTAAAAAATTTATTTTTAATTTTTAATTTTTTTTACGACAAAAATCGGCCCCTCGGTCGATTACTACACGCCGGGCGGCATTTGCGCCCAATTTACTAAGATTGCCCACGGGACACGCCTATCACCCGGATCAGGTTCACTTTTCCCCGTCACCACCTCGCGCTATACGTAATGATTTTTTCGTAGCCGCTAATCGTTCGGTGTGACCTTTATTAGTCGGTTTCGTTAGTTCTGGTTCAATATAGGCACGTTTTAGACGGTCGCGGCCAACTTGCATATTTATATATAAACACACAAACAATCGTTAGGTGTCTCGAAAATTATTAAACGACTGCGAATTTCGAAGCTCTTAACGAAAGAAACAAAACATTTAAAGGTTTTCCAATTGCTATCGGCGAGTGCGCGACATTTTCCGCTAACCTAACCACATTATTACGGAAATGCGTAACTTTATCAAATACGTTCCGACCGCGAAACCATTCGATCGGTTCGATTCGAATACTTCCGTAACGTTTTCGTGGACGTAACGGAGACCTCGACAATAAAACCTACGGCCGTAACTTGGGTGAAACGCCGTTCGGCAATAATAACGCGATTTCGATAAATTACGCACGGACGTTGGAAATACGAAACACCGTCGTCCATATTCCATAAATCTCGCGACGATTTACGATGGTCCGCCTTGACCGAAAAACGAAACAGTTATTTCGTTCAGATCCGACGTACATTATACCAATACATACGGTTACAGTGCACACGGTTGACGACGATAATTACGGAACGACGTTGTGTTTTTTTTTCGTTCAACCGTTAGCAATATAAACGAACGACGCGGAATGTCCAAAATCGGAGTTTATATTTCGAAACTCCATCTACGACGTCGGAGGAACGGCCACTGTGACGAGCGTATCGTCGTTATTATTACTTCGAACATAAGCGAGAACATATTCTTTTAAATCACGTATTAAGTTGATAAATATATTGCTAGGCCGAAATAAAAACGGGGACAACAAATACTCGGGTCGAATGTTGGTTAAATGTCAAGGAAACGGTAAAACAGAAAATGCGTGAAAATCGAGTCGTTCGCGAGTGGAATTTTCGATTCCCCAATAATTCGCAATTTAGAAGTTCGAACGAAATAATCGATATGTTTAAATCGAGTATGTTACGAGTACAGAACGTGTGCAGAAGTATGCAAACGGTATTCCAGACGGTCATGAAGAAATCGACCAACTTGACATATCCGATGAGGAGAAAAAATTTCTCCGTCGGCGAACAATTTCGTGCTAGCTGGCCGAAGATTGTTGAAACTAATAACGTACGAATTCAAAAAGAATTTTATTTATTATTATTAAATATCGCCAAAATTCGTTCGGTGCTGTAGAGATCGGGCGATAAATCTGCCTTGACGTCGAGTTCGGTAGACTGCAATGCCCCAGGTCAATCATTCGTCAATCGAGCGTTTAGTGCTGTGCGACACATACTACCTCTA
>JAIPRN010004067.1:0-17200 GCA_025469175.1 Geopemphigus sp. TES_GeoC_2020 | reverse complement strand
AAAAAGGAAATTTAAAATATATGAAGAATAAAAAATAAAAGTGATTAATATATATTACAAAATTTATAAGTAATATAATTTTAGTCATAACATTTATATTTATAAAGAAAAAAATTTTAATTTAAATGAGAATTAAATTACAAGGGATTCTCCACATGTTAATTTTTTAATAGACTTCCTTTCTACTTTCTCCTTTACTAACACAATCATCATCCTCTTTTATTTATTTTATATCAATTTATCATCCGAAAACAATATACACCATATTGTTACCTTCCCCTGCATCTTTATTGTAACTGTAATCATTATTACCGAGAACATGTAACGACTTATACTTGGTCCTTATTGCACACCAACTCTTACCTTAAAACCCTCAGTTTTTCAACAAATTTTCTCACTGGTACACGCTCTTTCAAACGTATCCTCTACCTCGATAATATATGTTTTTGGTATTTTTTTTTCCTTTATATATATATATATATATATAAAATGTAAAACAATAAAGGAAAAAGGAGAAAAGAAACATAAAAAAGAAATAATGCAACGTTGTCTTGTGACAACACCGTTGAATGTCTTTCAGAATCGGAAAACCGTCGTCTGACATGAGAGAATTGACGCTGAAAGTTGCCGTCGCTGACGTCATTTAAATGCCGCCGCTGACATCACACAAACACTACCCCTACAGTTTATCGACGTCATTATCCACATAAAAGTTTCTATACTGAAAATTGAAAAAAAAAAAATATTATAATTTAAATTTGTTAACATTGGGTGTTTCTATGAGCTCATTAAAGAAATGCGGTTTCTTTATTCAAATATTTTCATAATTTTATTCAATACTTATTTTAAACCTAGTGCATGTGAAATACAAGTTCAATTAAAGATAGTGAAAACTCAGATCTAATTGGCCTCTTTAGTACTGATATTGAACCATCTAGTGGTGAATTATATGAACTATTGGCATAATTTTATTTAGAGGACTATAGGTTAGAAAATGTTATTAGGGTAGAAGAAACTTTAGATAGAGTAAATAACACAATAGGTTCTGTTGAATTCACACTCGAAAAAACAGAGTATTTTCTTCGATCGACTAGTAGGTGAAAAGAAGGAAGAATTTTCGCAATAATGACGGAAATTAAGACCAGCGAGAATATTATATAACAGTGGAACAAGCTTTAAAATTAATTCCGATATTCTATGGAAAAAGTATAAACGGTAACCACGGGTTTCAAAACTCATGCGAATTCACTTTACAAAACATTAACTCGAAACAAAGTGGAAATTATGTATGTGATATAACTACAAGATTAGTAGTAAAAGCATATCGTCCATTTCGTTATAAAAAAGTTACGGGTTATCAAGAAATAAAAATCGGCAGTAGACTCAGTAGTAAATAAAAAATTAGGTTTCAAGACCAATTAGCGAATTTCAAACGTATTATTAAACGGAAAACTACTTGAGGCATGTTTCCTTTGTGATCGAACTAACCACCAGGCCCAACAATAAATAAACCACCAATAAAACGGAAAGAAGTCAAAATAGTTACATGTAATTACTGTAAAAGCCAAACCAGACTATTGCGGAATGTTAAAAGCGCAAGTATGTGAATGAACGCAAAGCTCAAGAAAACCAATATCAAATGCCTGGAAACGAGCAAACATTGAACCCAAGTAACGGTCTCTCGGTGAAGGAATTAAAAACAGTGACATTAATTTTGCAAAGACTTTCTATTTCGAATTCGGATTAATAGACAATCATGTAACTCTAAATATAGCACAATGCGTTCAAAGAGAAATCAAGTAATTATTAGATACGGAAAAACACTTAAATATAATAAAACTATCGGAACTACAACATAAAGTACAAGTAAATAAAGAACAAAAGTATCAATTAAAAGGAATTAACGAGATTTTTGTGCTAATTTTAGAGACAGTGGTTTTGGAAGTACGATTGGGATCAGAAGTTAAATCTATTGCATATCAAGTCATTAGTGATGGCTTTTCTATTCCACAAGCAGTTATTCTAGGAAAACCTTTTATTTTACAAAACGTATTTCTATCGACTATAGAACCTCAAGTATATAATAGTCAAGAGCAGAAAATCTCAATATAACACCATGGTCTGAAACATGTATACTAATAGCTAGTACAAACCAAAGGGTTAACCACAACATTAATAATCTATACGAATATTTTGCCCAATACCAATACAATATTCGTCTTGACGATTTGTGAATACTGTTCGACAATGTAAAATCATAGCGCTTGTCAAAATTACTACGAAATAAGCGATTATTCGAATTAAGCGCAAATCCAAACATCCAATACTAATCGTAGGGAACTTATAAAAAACAATTTAACAATACAACATCTGAACAATAAAGAACGAGAATACTTAAGTAAAGTATAGTATAGCTTAAGATAGTAAGTACATAAAAAAATAGAAACGTCAAAAGAAGTAACAGAAAGCTATCGTGGGAATTGTATAATTGCGTTCAAAGCGTTACTGATCAAGAGTTCAAAAATAACGAAATACAGTCTATCAGAATACACGTAACAAGATTATTACTGTAAACAATTTTATTTAGTATAAATCTGTTTTTATTTTATTAATTCATTTATCACTATTGTCGTTTTATTTTAATATCTTTATTCTTATTAATTTTGTATATTTATTACATATGTACATGTCAGACAATTTAAGTTAAAGTGATAGTAATTAATCCGATTCTTCTGAACTAGATCTAAATTACTTTGCTTATTGAAAGAAAAAATCAGATATCATTACTCAACCGTTTACTAAAACTAAAAGCAAGAGTATACTCTTAAACATCTCAGATTATATGTTATCAGTATTGTCGGAAGATGAAGTCCCAGTTTTTAAACCTATCATTATAATGATACCCACAAACTTAGCAATATTGCCTTTGGATACAGCGATGAATATCCCTTCTTACAATGGTGTGGATCCATAGAGCATATAATCATTTTTTGGTGCTTGTAATTTTGCTATTAAAAATTTTGAAAATCATTTACGCTCTATTCTTTTGCAAGCCATTTTAACAAAATTATCAAGTAAAGCTATCGCGGTAATCCAATATAAGGAAATTTCGACGTGGGTAGTTCTTAAAAATTTCTTGGAGGATACATTTTATGCTACACGCACTCCTGGTTATGTGCCGTTAGAATTAACTACAACACGATTCCGTTCAGGAGAAACATTGTATGACTATTCTTCAAGGGTAAAAAACTTATTCTATAACTTTCGCGATGTCAGTACGAATCAAGGGGTACAAAGGTAAATCGCTTCCATACAGTGTACTCTGAGCAACGTTTTAGGTTAGATCTACTAAACCCAATTGCTGTAATGTCTTTCTGATCTCACAGCAATTATGAGTAACAACACCAACATTACTACCATAAACACACAAAACAGCCCTTTTCAGGGCTCTCTGACTTGAGATATTGGCCCTTAGCTAATTATCTTCCAACTGAAAGTTGAAAGCTTAAGCAGAGACAAGAATACTTATTTAGTTCGATTATTTATTTATTTAGCTGATGTAGCCTTACTACAAGAAACTCATATCCCAGATGTAGAACAAATGCATTGCCAAGGGAACATCGATGGTTATAAACTCATATCTGCCAGCTATCACAAAAAATATGGAACCGCTATCTATGTACGAAATGACATCTCTAACTCAAGTCACCTATATACAAGAATAGTTGGGTCTGTCTCCGTGATAGCTACCAACGTGGCTTATATAATTATATTTAACATCTATAAGGCTTTAAATGAAAAATGGCCTCTGTTAACTCTTCCACCGTCCCAACACCCCATAGTACTTACTAGTGATTTCAATAGTCACCACACAAAATGGGGGTATGATGAAAACGACGACAATGGGGAGGTTTTAAATGAATGGATTGAAACTAAAAACATGCAACTGATATACAGTGGAAAAGATAGACATACTTTTTATTCAGGAAAATGGAATCGAAGGTATAACCCGAACCTCTGTATTGTCTCTAAAGATCATAATGGTGTATCACTTCAAGCCCACCGATCTGTCCTAAATTATTTCCCAAAAAGTCAACATAGACTAATACGCATACAAATCAGTATCCAGATTTCACTAGTTAAAACAATACTTAAACCGAGATGGAACTATAAAAAAGCTAACTGGACTGCCTTTTCAAAATTCCTAAGTGATAACATCAGATGGATTAATCCAACAGTGAACAACTATGAACGCTTCATTGGTATGGTTAAGGGAATTGCAAAACGCTATATCCCCCGAGATTACAGACACAAATATATCCCCTGCTGGAATGAGGAAAGTGACAGACTTGCAATGATATGCGTGCATATCATAATTTAGTTTAGTTTAAATAAAGAAAAATATACTGTACATAAATATTGTAAAATTTATTAATAAAATAAACGACCTCTCGACCTTCATGGAGTATCAACTATGTTGAAAGAATTCCAAAGAAAACACGTTCGATAGCAATAAATACCAAAAATAAATATACATGAAGAATGACGAGACTAAGGGTTGACGACTATCTAACGGTAAATCGACTGATCACTTGCAGCACAATAAAAAAGGGACAAAATTAGACATTCTCATAAACACATTAATATAAAAAAGCGATGAATGCAAAGAAACAGGAGAAGTCATACACATGGCACAAATAATGGGTACCCACCGTAAGGGTTATTAAGTGACTAACGGTAAATCGACCGACCACCTGCGGTACGAACGAACGAAATCGAGTATATTTACAAATTACAAGAAACTGAATAAATTTCACAGAAAACACATTTGACGGTAATAAATATAATATATAGGAAGAATGACGATCGTAAGGGTCAATGACTAAATTATACCCGACCCCCCGCGACACTAAGAGAGAAAGTCAAATATCTTTACAAATCATATAAAACGGGACAAAATACACAGGGAGCGCATTTGGAAGTAATAAATATACATAAACGACAACGACTGAAAGGACTGCTGACCAAATAACGGTAAAACGCGCATTACGCGGGATATTTTCACACGCCGATATTAAAAAGTATATCCGAAATCAATCAAATAAAGAAACTCAAAGACATAACCACTACAATCAATAACACCAGATGTGCCGATTTCTATGAAGACGTTACCCCTCGAAGCTTATATAACCCAGTCATTACGCCTCTCAGGGAGGCAGTTAAGTCAGGCCCAGCATTCTAGCAAGGCCCAGCAGTCGGCACGGGCTGCCGGACAAGGCTTCAGCACGAACTACCGGCCAAGCAGCAACCAGTGTCGAGTCTCCCATCTACTCGTGCGTTAGAGAGGAGCCTCCCAGGTGGAGGAGTCTCTCGTCAAGCAGGGTAGAGGAGATTATCGGCTGCGTAAGTTCACGGCATCTGACAGGGTTCCAGTTACGAGCAATCAGTCATATTCAACAAGTCGGTACTCCGGAGAGCGAGTCCAGTTGTTCGTCTTTAAAACACTTGCGTTTTTATTTCAACATTTGTCGGTGGATTCGTGTAACGAAGGCACCGAACTAACCTTTTCCTTACGTCTCTGCATAATCTTGTGAAGTCGAACACTGGGAGCTTGGTAAAAGAACACTATTCTGTTGGTTTTTACCCTCACTCTTAAGTGCGTTTGAATATTTTAATCATACTCGTTTGTACGACACTTCTCGATTGCATTCCTGAATTGTTTTCGTATTCATGACCTTGAGATAAATAACTGTAGTAACTCAATAAAACTTTCACCTTCCCTCATATCTACACAGCTCTCACCATATTCTCCTCCTGGCTCCCTTTTTACGGATCTTATCCTTTTTATTTGAGTTTATTAAAATATTTTCATTTTTATTCTATTTTCTTGTTTTTTGAGTTATTACAGACTGAATGCAGAATATCAAAGGAATGGTTAAGCAGAAACTGCGGAGAAACTCTTAGAATCGCTAGCTAAAAGACGCAAGGACCGTTGGAAATATACCCGGAGTTCATAAAATATAGTGGGCCCAAAACAATTAAGTGGCTCTCTCACTTCTTCTTTGATGTCCTCTATTTGGGAAAACTACAGAAATTCTTAAAACAAACAAAAATTTTAGCAGTCTTAAATCCAGGAATACCAAAAAATGATATAAACAGCTATAGACCGATATCTCTATTAAGCGTATGCTACAAATTACTGGTATGATTGATTTAAAACCGCATTATTAGCATTAGTGATGATATTATTCCACATGAACAAGCTGGGATCCGCCCTAATAGAAGTTACTGTGACCAGGTAATAACTCTTACTACCCACATAGTAAATGGTATGACAGAAACCTTAAAACTGCAGTAGCATTCATAGACCCATTATCTGCTTATAACATTGTACGGAAAAAAAAACTGTTATCGAAATTTTTGGATGTGATCCCATACAAAACGTTACAAAAATTCCTCAGTAGTATGCTTAGTAACAGATTTTTTACTGTTTATATTGGAGAGGAAAAAAGAAAAACATAGATGCTAAACAATGGCATTCCTCAAGGTTCTGTGTTGGTACCCCTTCTTTTTTACCTATATACTAAGGACCTACCATCAACAACTGTAAAAAAATTAATATATGATGATGTCCTAGCCTTACCTTGCCAGAGTAAAGATTTCGAAGACCTAGAAAACATCCTGTCTGAAGATCTTGGCATTTAACCTAAATTCTACAACCAATGGAGACTCAAACCAAATCCATTAAAAGTGGAAGCCACCTACTTCCATCTGAATATCAGGAGAGCAAACCTGGAGATACGGATGCAGTTTGGAAAGCAGTTAGTGAAAAATTACCTCTATTGTAAGTACCTGGGTGTGGTATTAAACAGGACGCTTACGTCCAAGAACCACCTAGCCAAACTATCAGCGAAAATAAAGACCCGTCATAGTATAATTGCGAAATTGAGTGGTACATCATGGGGAACTGAAGCAAATACCCTGCGTATAGGCAGGCTAAAACTAGTATATTCAGCTTCGGAATACTGCGCTCCGGTACCGATAAATAGCCCGCATACCAATAAATTTGATACCCAGCTCAACTAAGCAATGAGAATCGTAGAGGGAACAATAAAATCTACACCTTTAAAATGGCTCCCAGTACTGAGCAATATAACCTCTCCTAAGATCCAAAGGGAACAAGCTCTCATCCGGGAATAGATTAAGATCAACAATAACAAGAACCCTCCGATACCCGCGGATTTAAGGTTAAATGGGGATAGACTACGTCTTAAGTCCCGCAAACCAACTTGGATAACTGCAAAGAAGCTATTAATAGAAAATATCGAGAGAAATACCAAATGGCTTGAGGATTGAATAGCGGAGAACCCTGATGGACAAAACATTGTTACCAATCCAACATACAAACAACCAGACTTCGTTCTGCCTAGACAAATTTGGGTGACTCAAAATCGCTTTCGGACCAGTCATGGAAGATGTAATTACATGATCTACAAATGGAAATTACATAGTACTCTTCCTTGTGATTGTGAAAACGATACGCAAACAATCCTCCATATAACAACTAAATGTGTGACCCGTGCATTCAAAGGCACTCTAAATGATATCCATAAATCTAATAGGAATGTAGTCGATTGGATACGAAATCTGGACATTCATTTATAATCTATAGTTCCAAATATATCCCGGCTATAATAGTTACCATTTGTCTTAATAAGCTTATTTTTATTTTTTATTTATTTAGATTTATATTTATATTTTATTTTGTTTTGTTACTTCACATATATGTAGTTTATCTGTCTGTTAATTATAACATGTCTAATTTTGTTGCTCTAAACTTTCAAACGAAATATATATAGTACGAATGGAAGATCGGCTGAAGAATCCAAAGCTTTTCATAGTTATATAAAAGAGATAACACTCCCAACTTACATAGAAGTACTACTACCTAGTTTTCGTGGAATAGTTAAAATAAGACATCTTCCAAATATAAAAAAAGCCATAGAGGTAAGTTAAGAGAAAAAAAATTAATTGATCCAATAAGAATGCCCAACGTTTAATTCAAAGTAAACTAAATACTATTAATGCCAATAAATACTGTAAGTATTTAATACATAATACAAGTGACTCTAAATATTCCAAGATTAATAGAAATATAGTTCAAGAAGTAATAGTTAAATAACATATTCGTAATGTAAGAAAATTGGATATTCATGGGAAGAATGTTTTAAAAAGAAAAATGCCGATGTACAAAAATCAAATTATAGAGAACAAGCAAATTTGGGAAACGGTAATCAAATAGACATCGAGAGGGATTTTCTAGTTCGGGAGTTAAAAATAATCACCCCGAATTGAAAATATTACTCTTCACAGCTAAGCTTAAAGACAAGCATGCTCTCTGTATTTATACTACAGTGTCACAGGCTTAGAATAACTATTCGTCAATAAGGAAACCGACATCAATTAAATTAAATTAAACATTTCAAAGAATGAAGTTTAAATTTCAGATTCCAAAATTCACAAAATGTCAGGAATAACTAAGCAATTGTTAAACACACTCAGATGTACAACGTTAATGGCGAAAAACGACGAACAAGAGATTGAAGTTGAATTCCATATAGTACCTTCTGACTTATTAATAGTTGGTGATAGAATATTGACTGATCCTTTCTATAGAGACCATAAAATCCCCATACACGTATTTGGTTACCAGTTGTCCTCAGCGATAAATGGCAGAAGTACCATTTCGGTACGTAGTGAAGTTATAATTCCGGTAAGATTAGTCAATAAATATCCATTGGATAAACAAAACGCCTTAATTTATGCCTAGAACATAAATGAAAAGATTTTTCGTGGCAATATGTTGAATACCCCGAAAAATCAATAAATACTCATCAACGTAATAAATAACGAAATAATCATAAACAATAAATATACCAAAACTTTCAGATTCACCACATGATATATTTGAGATGGTCTCAATGGACAATGTACGAACGTCTCAAGTTGTCGAAAATCCAAATAATTTTATTCAACTTATCAAAAACTCTTATTATTATCAGACGTGAAAATACAAAACAAGTGAATATATACAATATCAAACTGATTTATCGTTATATAATCAGATTTACATATATTTTATTAACAATAATTTTGTAGTATTATAAAACGTCGAGTATTAATTTTCATTTTTAAATATATATATGTAAATAAAATAGCATGAAGAACTAGTAATTATTATATAAAATAAACAATATATAATAAGTTGGATGATGCCAGAATCAAAAAAAAAATGTTTCCTGTTTCTGGTTTTCACTTTCTGGTATAATCATATGAAGAAGTCCATTTATAATAAAAATTTTAATTTTCTTAATAGTAATAAATTTTAGATTATTTTTATTAATAATCACTAAAAACTAAATAATTCTAAATTAAAAATAAAAAAATATGAATTGACAGTGAAAATTACATACTTTCATTTTCTTTACGATGACAAAAATAAATTTAAATAACATTACTGGATATATATATATATATATATATATATATAGATATTACTATTTAAGTTATAGAAGTTTATTTTTTGTAAAACACTTTGTTAACCCCCTATATAGGCAATTAGTCGATGATTTCGTACTTATACAATATTAATTGTATACAATTTATATTCATATTATACAGGTAATTGAACTAATTAATATGAAATTATAAATACAGTTAGTTGGTAATATCTCATCAACAAACAACATACCTTTTAAGTAATTATATGTTAATATATAGTTTTTCATTACTCATATGTACAATATAAATACTCATAAAAACAGCCTAGACGTACTGGATATATATATGGATATTGCTACTTAAGTTATAGAAGTAAATTTACTCAAAACACTTTGTTGACTCGTTTTATCGATTATTAGTCAACGTGTCTTTACTTATACAATATTTACTGAATACAATTTATAATCATCTTTTAAATGTGCATTTATTAAAATTCAATTGCATATGAAGTTAACCAGAATTAAGTGTTCAAAATATAAAATAAATTAAAGTGATGATTAATTATTATATTGTTTATCTTAATACCTAAATGTATAATATTTAAATGTTCGTAAGGTTAACGAGGTTCCTTATTTAAAAAAAATATTTTAAATATGCGAAACATAAAAGACTATTTATTAATATATATAACAAAATTCATAAGTAATATACTTCTAGTCATTAGTTATTATAGTCATAATATACATATTACATTTAAAATAAATGTGACTATTATTTTGTCTTAAATTGCACAAGATTTCTACTACCTATTATTATAATTATTAAAAAATTATCGATATAATAATCTAAAGAATTATAAAAGCCAAAGCAATATTAAGACCAATATCAATAAAATATTAACCATTTTGATAAATCTACTATATAGTAATAAATTTGTAGTCTGTACAAAACTTTAATTACCGACGAAAATATAAAATTGTAATTAAAATGAAATCCACTTTTAACATTAAAATTCATAGGCATAATAAATTACTCAAATTTTTCTGCATCAACGTACCAAGATTAATAAATAAGTAAATTTAATTGGTTTTATCAACATTCAAAATAAATGCACGATTATAAAATCATTTGTGTTCTGAATTTTTATGATTAACAAATATTTGGTAAGTTATAATATACATCACAAAATATAGATGTAAAATAAGTAAAATATTAATATTAGAATAATTAGAAAGATGTTTAGTATAAAGCTGAATTCTTAATATATAATTCATAGCCAAACTAATAGAGATTAACGACAATTTCGTTTATTTATTAAACATTGAGTACAAACAAATATATTTTTCGAAATTTATATAATTCAGAAAAAGTCTCGATAATAATTTAAAATAGAAATGTATAAATAAACAAATTTTTTAATAAATAAATAAATATATATATATATAATTATAAAATATTATAAGTATCTTCTAAGGTATTATATATTATAGTCATTTTTGTTGTTGTTGATATTTTACTGTTATTAAACAAAAATCTATTTTTAATTTTGAGGTTCATGTGCACCAATTATTACTCACCATTGGCTACCCCACATTGTCATGAAAAACAAATTAAAATTTGAATTTTACATTACTATGTTATGTATAAATACAATATGAGTACAAAGAATATAAATTAAGTTGTTTGCTTCATTTTAAATGATGAACAAATTTATCGGTCTATAATAATACACGTTTGAACATTTGTAAAAAAAATTACCAATCATATATGTCCTTTTATAGTTGAATGATACATACATTATAGTACTGATTTATTATAATATACTTAGATATACATATATTAAATTTAACACAATGTCGTAGTATTATAAAAATGTAGGTATAAGTATATATTTATTTCAAAGTATCGTAATGATATGCGTGCATATCATAATTTAGTTTAGTTTATACAAAGAAATATATGCTGTACACAATTATTGTAAAATTTATTAATAAAATAAACTGCTCCTTGACCTTCATAAAGTATCGACTATGTTGAAAGAATTCCACAGAAAACACGCTCGAAAGCAATAAATACCAAAAATGAATATATAGTATGATTATATATAATATATTTTAATATATATATATATAATACGAAGAATGACGATACTTAGGATTGGTGACTATCTAACGGTAAATCAAATAAAGAAACTCAAGGACATAACCACTACAATTAATAGCACTAGATATGCCGATTTCTATGAAGACGTGACCCTTCGAAGCCTATATAACCCAATTATTACGCCTATCACGCAGCAGTGTTGAGTCTCCCGTCTACTCATGCGTTAGAGAGGAGTCTCCCGGGTGGAGGAGTCTCTCGTCGAGCAGGGTAGAGGAGATCTTCAGCGGCGCAAATTCACGGCATCTGACAGGGTTCCAGTTACGAGCAATCAGTCATATTCAACAAGTCGGTACTCCGGAGGGCGAGTCCAGTTGTTCGTCTTTAAGCCACTTGCGTTTTCATTTCAACATTTGTCGGTGGATTCGCGGAACGAAGGCACCGACCCAACCTTTTCCTTACGTCTCTGCATAATCTTGTGAAGTTGAACAGGGGCAGCTTAGTAAGAGAATATCATTCTGTTGGTTTTTACCCTCACTCTTAAGTGTGTTTGAATATTTTAGTTATACGCGTTTATACGACACTTCTCGATTGCGTTCTTGAATAATTTTCGTATTCACGACCTTGAGATAAATAACTGTAGTAACTCAGTAAACCTTTCCCCTTTCCCATATATCCACACACCTCTCACCATATTCTCCCACTAGCCCCCTTATACGGAGCTTATCCTTTCAATTTCTTTTTCTTATTTCATTTTAATTTTTATTTAAATTTCTTGTTTTTTGAGTTATTACGGTATATATAAAGGAAATAACACAAAACATTAGTAATAATTATTATAAAAATACAACATATAATAAGACGGATATTTCTATAACGAACAAAAGTTTTTTGATTCTGTTATTCATTTCTAGAATAATTATTGATATTATCATCCTGCATTTTTATTTTATGGCTTAGGGTGGAAATTGTCTGTATTAATTATAATTTCGTTACTTTCTAAAACGTTGAGTGTAAACAAATATTAATTTTGTTATTTAAATATTTCCGATATATTATCAATAATTATATTTAATGAATTCTATTAACTACACAAATTCAAAACCATTAATTACGCTGATTTTTTTTTTTCGATTCTTAGATTGGTTAAATGACTTCGATGGCTTTCCACTCGTCCCTATCCATCACAGCTACATTCAGTTCCTTCTAATTGGTTTTTCTTATGTCTTCTATGATTTGTTTCTTAAATGATGTTCTTGGTCTACCTCTTCCAGTTTTTCCTGCTAACTTTCCTTCTATTATTGTCGTTAGCCATTCATTGTTTCTCATAATATATCCAATCCATTTTTTCTTCCTTTCTTTGACTGTTTTCCATATTGTTTTTTGTTCGTTCATTCTTAGGTACACTTCCTCATTTTTAACATTTTCTGTCTAAGGAATTTTCAGTGTTCTTTTCCACCATGTTTCAAAAGTTTCAATCTTTTTTCTTTCCATTTTGAGTATCGTCCATGTTTCTGTCCCACAGAGGGCATACAAAACTCTTTATAAAAGTTTTTCTGCAATTTAGGTTAACAGTGTTTGCCGTAAATAAGTGATTTTTCTTGTAAAATGCTTGTTTTTATTGTTTTATTCTGCTATTTATGTCCATTTCGCTTTTTCTATCATACCTTACTTTGCTTCTTAAATATGTAAAACATTGAACAGTTTCCAGCTTCTCCTTTTCAATTGTTATATTCAAAATCAATTCTTGCTTGCTGCATATTAATATTTTTTTTTGCTCTTATTTATTTTCATTCCGTACTCTCTACAGTTATCATTCATTTTTGTTAAGATGTTGCCTAATTTTTCTTTACTCCCTGCTATCATTGCTATGTCGTCTGCAAAACCCAACATTTGTACTAGCATACCATTTATTTTTATTTTTCCAACCTTTTTTTCCCTTAATTTTTTGAAAATATCCTCAATATACAGATTAAATAGTGTTGGTGATAAGTTGGTCTAACTCCTTTTTCAATATTTGCTTCTTCCCATTATTTACTTCTTTTTTCTGTCATCACAGCCTTTTCATTTAAATATAACTTATGAATAATTCTTCTGTTTTTAGGAACCATATAATTAATCGGGAATAATATTTCCCAGTTGACAATGTCAAAGGCTTTTTCCAAGTCAATAAATACTATATTCATAGGCTTGTTTACTGTATACATCTTTTCCATGATTATCCTTAGGCACAGCATAGCTTCCCTGGTTCCCCTATTTCTTCTAAAACCAAATTGATCTTCCTCTAGATTATCAGTTATTTTTGCTTCTATTCTTTTGTGAATTATCTTTGTTAATATTTTTGATGCATGTGTTATTAGACTTATGGTTCTATGATCTTCACATTTTTCCGATTTCTTTTATTTTCGGTAATGGTATTATTAAACACTTTTCGAAAGTTGTATACGTAGTGAACTATAATATCTTACCGTTTACACGGTAGTGTGTCATTCGTGGTTTATGCGTTCGTCCCCTGTATATACGGCGGTAGGTGTCGACCGCGACGGCTGACGACGGTAGTCAACAACCGACGACCAATCACAGCATACCTGGATCTCACCTGGGGGGGTCTAGCTGTTCCGGCGTCTCAGTATGCATGCACGAAAGTGGGTATTCTTATTTTGAATAGGGTATAGATTTGTTGTGTTTCAACTATTTTAGTGCTGTCTCAAATTCCTCTTTCAAAATGGGTTGTCCTATATTTTTCTGTTCTACATCTTCTTCTTCTATGGTCCATTGACTCGTCTGTCTACTATCATTTCCATCTAACTTTTCTATGTATTGTTTCCATATTTTTAACTTTTTTTCCCTTGAATGATTATTTTACCATCTATTCCTCTAAGTATAGTGGCTTTATCTTTGTATTTTCTAAAAAATCGTTTAATGTTCTTGTACGCTTTTTCATTCAAACCTTTTGCTAGACAAGAGTCGAAATCCTTGCATATATTGTTTAACCATTCCTCTTTGGTTATCTTTGCCTCTCTATTGATTAAGTTTCTGTACATTTTATATTCTGACATTCCTTCTTCACTTATCGTATTTTTGAACTTTCTTCGTTTTTCAATGAAATCTATTATTTTGTAATTTATCCATGGTTTTGTAGGCATTTCTTTAGTGAATTTGAGATGCTTTTCCGTTGCTTTTGTCATCGAATCCTTCAATTTGTCCCTTTTGTCTTCAACATTACCCTGGTTCGTATTGCTAAATGTTTCTTGTATTAGTTTATTTAATTCTTCACTGAAACCTCTTCTTATTTTCTCATTCTTTAGTTTATCCATGCTCTATTTTTCTTTTTGTATTTACGTTATTTTCCTTTTTTTCTAGGTTTAAGTTCGTTTCCATTAGTACTAGATTATAATCACTGTTGATGTCTACGCCAGGGTAACTTGTATATTTTTACTAGGTTTTTATATCTATTCTTTACCAACATATAATTTATTTGATACCTTTCTCTTTCTCCAGACATGATCCATGTATATCTTCTCCTTTTTGGTTGTGAGAACATTGTATTCGTTATGATTAGATTTTTTTTTTTTGCAAAATTCAATTAGCCTATTTACCCTTTCGTTTCTTTTGCCTAGACCAAACGCGCCTGTTACTCTGTGTTCTTTTGATTCCTCTACTATAGCATTCAAGTCTCTTTATACAATTAGATTTTCTCTTTCTTTTGTCATTTTTATCACCTCATTTATTTACTCATAGATTTCTTCCATTTATTCAACTTTATGAGTTGAAGTTGGTATATTTACTTGTAGTATGAATAAATCAACAGGTTTTGTTTCTATTTTAATAGCAATTATTCAGTCATTGTATTGAAAAATTTCTACTATTTTTTTTTCTATTTCTTTGTTCAGTATGAAACCAACTTCTGTTACTCTATGGTCATCTCCGCTAAATATAATTCTGTATTCTCCCGACCAGAAATCTTCTTTACTTGTCCATTTTAGTTCACTTATTCTTATTATATTTATTTTTAGTCGTTCACCAATTTACACAGATATCTAAAACCTTACATTCTATATTCCTATTCTTCTTTTCCTTACTTCGATCTTCTCTTTTAATGAGTACTTAGTAGCATTAGTCTCCACCTGGATATCCGAATAGGGGACTATTTTACCTCCGAAATTTTATAATTCTACTGTATCCATCATGTCATTATCCTTATGACGCAATTATACATTGGTTTTCTTTTGTTTTCTGCGTCGCAGTTGGTAAGTCAGTACTTAAGCTTTTCTCAAACTGCTATCACCAAATTCTTCCATTGCCGTTAGATCCGTTGCGAAAATGGCCAATGGTCGGTAGTAGTAGTTACTGCTGCCATCCGCTACCTCCTTTTAATCGTTTTTTACGATAAACAGGAGTTACTGTGATCCTAGTCTAACCCTACATCTTAGGAGCTTACGCCGATTAAACACTGTTTATCAAATTCGATAAGTTATGTTAAGATACTTCACGAAATTTTATTTTGTACGAAACAAATATTTTATTAATTCCGTTTGAAATTAATTAAAATTAAATATTAAATAATGGCATTGCAAATTACATAACTATTTTCTCTTCAGGGTTACATAAAAAGAAATGTATAAAATATATTTAAAATAAAATTCATGATAAATATATATGTTATCGTAATATTATATTATAATATTTAAAGCAACGATATTATTTCGTTCAAAACCCTTAATTAAATCCTACCATCACTAATATGTGGATGAATGTTTCAAATATATATTCATTTTATGAAGGTTATTATACTTATTTTAGTTCAATACTATTTTCAGTTAGTCATTATAATTATTTAATATAAATTTATTATTAAAAATTACTGTTAAATTGTATATAAACTATTATTTAGTAATAATACTTAAAATGAATGGTTTAATACTTGTAGATATATAAATAATTCAAGTCAGTAATAAGAAATTATGGAAATTAACTAGTATTTTTTTATTTCATCGAGATACCTAGATTTAAAAATATTTATCAAAGTACAACTTGATGAATATGAAAGATTATGAACATTCTCATTTAAAATCAAAATATTAAGTGTTCTACTATGAATAATGCAACATATCTTTATATCTTATATTCAATTATTTAGAAAACAATTTTTTTTATTTTCTATATTTCGTATTTTTATAAAACATTGAGTATAAACAAATACAAATTTCGTAATACATATGTTTCATAAAAAAAACTAATAATACTATTTAAACGATTCTAATAAGTATACTATTTAATATCAACCAAATACGCATAAGAAAGCCACTATTGCGAGAGTTCGTTATTTTCATATTATCATAACTAATGGTGAATATTATAATTAATATGTAATAGACATACGAATTGATAATCTAACAATTAGAAGTTATTATATGTAATGATATGCGTACATATCATATTAAGCTTAGTTTATATAATAAAAAAAAAAATATATACTGTATACAAACACTCTAGAAATTATTAATAAAACGAACTGCTCTTCGACCTTCAAAGAATACCGACTATGCTGAAAGAATTCCACATAAAAATACTTTCGAAAATAATAAGTACTGGAAAT
>JAIPRN010004066.1:0-17204 GCA_025469175.1 Geopemphigus sp. TES_GeoC_2020 | reverse complement strand
GGGAAAAAAAAAAAAAAAAAAAACGAAAGAACTTTGGAATTGTAACAAGGGCAACCCTGTAGTCCAGTCGGTTTAATACGCGGTATTACTTCTACACGGGTAGAAACGAAAAAGCGTCGCTTAATCTCTCCGACCACTAACGGTACGAACTTATACGGCGAATGAAAAAATTCGTGCGAGTTTAACGCGGCGTGAATTCACCTCGGAGTAGGGTTTTTCGAAACGGCCACCGCCAGCGGAGGATAAGTCCGCTCACTACGGGACAACGGGCGGTCGTCTTTTTTGATATATATATATACGCGTATATACATATATCCAACCTATCTGCGAGTCTTATTACGAAAACTCCCTGGTCTTTGCGCTCAGTCGAACGAATATCGCCGGGTAACATAATTTAAATTTTTTTACCGATCCCGTACGGCGACCCTACAGCAGTCGGCCCACTCCCTCCCTAGGGGTAGCGAAATAAAAATCCTCTTTTTCCCTACCTCCGTCCCCGGCGTCGATAAATTATCCGCGATATACGAGCGTACCGGCTGTGCCGGTTATTATACGCGTACACCATCCACGTCGGTCGCGTTTTTCCGACGTACCGAATGGCGAAATCGAATATATTTATACGTATAGAGTTCGCGAGTACCGCGGCGTAGGGTAACGTGAAGGGAGAACGGGGCGGGGCCCTGCTGGAAATTCGATACGTTTACCGGGACGATTTCGGGCGGAATTTCGGTCTCGAGTACGGATTACGAATTCGCGTTTAACCGTCCGATCGTCGATAATGACTGGGCGGCGGTGCGAAACGCGCGCCTCGTAAAAATGTAATTTAGAAGCGTTCGTTCGGAGTTTTTCTGTAAGGGGTTTTTTTTTTTGTATTCGACGATCGGTTCGACCGAATTTGAATACCGTACACGGTGACCGCCGATAATTACCCTCAAAGTCGCCGGAATTTGCGCGTCGAAGCCGACGGTTCCTAAATGTTCCCTCGTCGACTTTTCGCGAATACCGGTATTACCGATGCCCTCGTGTTACGCGAGCACTTGAACGCACCTCCCTCACATAGATTTCGACGCGACGCTTCGAGTCGGATAAAAACAATACGAAAATCGAAACGACGAACGACGTTCCTTTTTAACGACGCGTGTTTTAATTATACAAATGTACGCGTGTCGTGCGCGCGACGACTTTGTTTATTTTTTTCTCGCAAGTAAATGGAAAAAACGACGATATACGCGGCGCGTACGCAAAACACGCGCGTCTGTTTTCGTCGAAGTCAACCGTCGTCGGGCGAGCGCCGATTATCATTGCCATTCGTGTATAATAGCTGTACACTGTACCGTTTTTATACACGGGCGGTACGCGTCGCTTTTTTCCGAAGACATTCTCCGGAACGCCGACGACGGAGAAACGCCCAAAAAACGGTTCGACTTACGAAAAATTGGAAAAACGAAAACAGAAAAATACGTCCGACCCGGACGCCCGTAACAGACGCGAAACGCGCGCTAGTTGCGTACCGTAACGGCCGCCGCCAACGTACGGCGAGCGAACGCGCGAAATTGCGTTACGTATCGTTAATGAAATTCTGGTACGTTCCATTTGAACGAACCGAAGACGAATCGTTTTATCGTCGTCATTGTCGTCATTCCGACAATAATTAACTAGCCCGTTGTCATACACGCGAATTCATCGAGACGTGGGACATATCGATTTTCGGAATTATATTAATTCGAGCGTGTGCACAAATTATATCTGCGTTTCCGAACGGGCCATTTAGGGGAGAGGATTTTCTCTCTCGCTAGCGATAAAATTAAATTACGTACGAACAAAAAGCGACTAAACGTATGGTACGACGTGTATATATATATGTGTGTGTATGTATACATTTGTAAAACTCGCAAATAAAAATACAAATTTTCGAATTAAAATTCGAAAATAAAACTCGTAAACACCCGCCTACGAAGCCCGTCGTCGTTTCTAACGGTGCGAACGTAATTCCGCGTGCAGAAATTACTCCGTTCCCGGTCTGTAAATCGGATTGTTTCACGCGCCGGCCGACTTAAAACCGCAGGATTATTTCCATCGCTTTACACGAAACGTATCCTAGGAGATAGGATACACCGTTAAAGAACAACGAAAAAATATCGCCTTCCAAAGGTCCCTTCCGAACGCTCGTTGTACGTTTAAACGCAAACGCGTCTCCTTTGAAGTATGGAAAATAAGGAAAAAGTTCATCGTATATATATATATATATATATATATATATCGAAAAACGCGTATTTTTTACACACACGGGCACGCGCGAGATATCTAAAAAAACACTTCGTTAAATATTTCCGTACAATTTATTACGGTATATGTATATTACATTTTTCTCCTATAAACGAGCGCGTACGTGTTATTGAAACGCCCGAAAAAAATTGTCGGAATTTCCTTTCTAAAAGTTTCTGAAACTCGAACGTTATACGGATATACACGTATACGCGAGTACGTTATCACAAGCAACGGTACGAATAAAATATGTACGTGCTTGTATATAAATATGCGTGCCCGTGGGCGAAAAAAGAACGTAAAATCGTATTTCGGCGCCACAAAAAAGGCGTTTGTCGCCCAAGTTCGACGTCTATTTCGCGATTTTACGCGTACATAATACGCTTTTATACGATTAATGAAATCAAGTTCTCCGTCATAATGAACGGCGCTGGCGCCGCCTAAACGCTTATTAATTATATATATATATATATATATATGCATATATTACGAACACGCGACGAGGCGAATAATTAATACGCGGTATACGAGCTGTAGATAACGGACCACGCGCTCGTGAAAACTTTCTCGGGACGTTTTTCGCCGCCCTCGTAAATGTATAAAGTTCGAACTTTTAGATTTTCGTCGAGGCACTTTCGGCGAAAATCGGGAATTGAACCCCCCCCCCTCCCCGAAATATCGAGAGAACTATAATGACGCTTAAACGGCGTATAAACGCGTGTATTAGGCAAAAAACTTCGCCGCGTTTCGTTCGTACATACGTCGCGGGATTCGACTCGAAAATAATCGAACGGCATTAATGCGTACGCACGTCTTTGTACGGTTACCGCGCAAATGGCGCACACCTGTACAAATATACCGGGAGAGCTCGAAATGTACGACGGTGTACGGTACACACTGGTGGTCGGACGGGAGAAAGACAGACAGGGAATGAGAGAGACAACGTAACCGTCAGTCGGACCGGCGACGAAAACTGGAGTTATTAAAACGTTATCGTCCTCGCGGGTGGCGGGTGATGGGGAAATGGTAGAAAAAAGAACGTGACGGCGTTCGATTTCGTTTTCGCGCGAATGGCGTACCGCGTTAAATGTATTCGCTAACGACGACGGGTCGCGTGCATAGCCGGCGCGTAATTTCGCTTAGGACCGTTCGCGTTCACGTAATCCCAACGGCGAAAACGACGGCCGGCCGGCGAAAATCCCCCTCAACGTTACTGTCGACCGCGTTCGCGATCCTCGTTAAACCGCCGCCGTCGTCGTCGAACCGTTGCCGGCAACGCGCCCGTCTTCCTTTCCGTTCGGGACAGTATCACGCGCGTAACGAACAATCGAAACGTGCCCGCGAGTAGATAAACACAAAACGGGTTACGTACAACGTAACGGTCGTTATTTCTCGTACGCCCACGTTTCGCGATCGACGAAAACGGTTAACGCGTACCGACGTGAAATACGCGAGAAAATTTACGGCGCATAAACGTATACACGCGTCGTACGTTTCGAAATCGCCTCACGTCAATAGGGTCTAATATGTATATATATATATTATACGGTTCGCGCCTTTGGTTCGGGGCCTTTTTAACGTTATTAATTACGTTTAATTACCAAATTAATTAGGTTCGTTAGTACGCGTACGCGAAAACCGTATTTATAAATAACAAAGTCGAACCTTCGCGATCTAATCGTTTTCGAATTGAAAAGATTTTTTGAAAATATCCGACGAAAATATTATCGGTCTCGTGATCTTTTACGCTTTATGACATTTACGTAACTCACCGGACGATATATACATATGTATCGAAATACGTAGAGAATCGTCTCAAAAATCATTAAAACGGTTCGCGTTTGGCAAACAGCGACGCGTATATCAATCGGCAAACGGCGATGTGTGTCCCGTCCACTCGGACGCTCGACTACGTTCGGCGGCCCGGAACCCAATAATTATTACGAATATAAATTTTTCGATATTTTTCGGTAACCGTACGTCGCTGACGGCTTGGTAATCTTCGAACATTTTAAATCAATTTTTCAAAAAAAAAAACGTTTAATTCGTAATTGCCGTTATTATATAAGCCTTACGAGTTTGAGAAATCGTTATTCTCGACTACGTTTACGATATTCGTTCGATTTACGCTTTACGGGAGTCTATAAATACTCGAAAACGCGCGTACATCTATTAATTCGACATTCCGCGATGGTATAAAAAAATACGATCGCTATTTTCGTCCGCCACTACGGTGGCCGGTGGCTGTTTCGAAAATAATCGACGAAACCGATTCGATAGTTACGTACGCATTAGCAATATAGTTTCGATTTTTACTTAACGCCGACCGATAACTTTTTAAAAAAAAAACCAAAGATCCTAATCGAATTTCCGAGCGACTTAAAAAAGTTTAACAACGATTAACGATTATTTCTTATCGTAACTTATTTCCCGGTTAAGTCGTTTCGAAAATATATACGCGCAAACTTCCCGGGTTAGAACTTAACGACGGCCGCCGATATTGTAATTTTTCGGCGTCAGTCAGCCGTCGGTGCCCGCAAAGTTTTACTCGCGTTCAGACATCACGACGCGCAACGACAGACTGACAACACGTCGAAAAGCGTCGCTTTTCTTTTGCACAATTTTCGTAATATCGTTTCGCCGGTGATTTCTTTTCCGTTCGACGCGCGCGTTTATTTCATTTTTTTTTTTTTCGAAAATCCGATTCGATCGACACCGACATCTACGCACCCCTCGTGGAGGGTGAACGCGAATTTCCATCCGGTAAATTCGGTTTATTTTCTCGCTAAACGATTCACGACGGTGATTTCGAGATCCGCGATTGATTTACGGATTTATTGATTTGCTCGCAATCGTAGTAGTTCCCGAGTACACTATTTTGTGCCCCTTATCCTAGCGCCTTTTAATTTCGACTGAAAAGCTCGTCATTGGATCGAGGAGGAGGAGGAGGAAAGGGGGGCGTTCCGTTTCATTTCAAATTCGTACACGAAACGATCGGAAACGAAAAACAAAACGTTTCTTATTCGCGTACGCGCGTATTACCGACGAAAATGTCGAGCGTTTCATTTTTTTTCAAATATAACGCGAAAAGACGACAACGAACGGGATACAACGATCGTAACGTCGTCGAGTTAAACGTGTCCGACCAGCAACGCGAATACGAACGAAACGAGCCGCTCTCTAATTACGCGGTGGCCAATTATATCGTCTCCACGCGCGCGCTCGACGTTCCGAAAATGTCGCTCCCGTTCGTCACCGTCGTTAACGCCGCGTAAGGAGTTTAACGGTCGGGCGCGAGCCTTTCCCAAACTGTTCGCCATTGTTGCGCGTACGATCGTTTTATAGGGACGCGCTGGAAACCGAATTAGTCGGTCGCGTCGCAAGTGCGTTCCCTCGAATCGGATAAATAGTCGCTTAACGAATGTACGGCGGACGGAACGTATAATATATATATATATAATAATTTTCAGGTTCGGATTCGTACGAATTTGCGTATTCGTACCGGTACATTGTTGTTAATGTCTTTGTACGTGCACCGTACGTAGGCTACGCGACGTTTTCGGTGACGGTGGCGATTTTGTCAACGCTGTCGGCCGTTCGGTAAACATTTTTACGTCGGCCGTATCCCGCGGTTTCCGATTGGACCGAGAAAAAACGGACGTCGCTCTCTCTTCGTTAACGAATCTTTTCGAAAATATCGACGACAACGACGAGACAATTGCCGACAAACGTGACCGGTCGCGTTGTCGCCACATCCGTTCCGGACGTTGTTCGGCGTTCGCGTATTTCGTGTACCCGTAAGAGCTCGGAGGACGTACCTAATATATTTGTCGACCGCAAAACGCAAAACACCACTCGGAAACGCGTGTCTACCGGGGAGGTATATACACTAATCGAAATTCTCGGCTCGCCGCCGGTTTTCAATATAAATTACCCGTTATTTGGCGTGTTTCGTTTTCAACTCGCCCGGTCGAAAACGGATCGAATGGTCGGTCCATAGACGATAAAAGTACCTTGACGAAATATAAAAAATTATTCGATTTCTTTTTTCGGGGCGTATTCGTCGTACGATTCCAGGGACTAAAAACCGCGTATTTTATATCGGTGAGCGCGATTTACCCTTTATTTTATCTCCGAGTATAAACCCCGACGGCGAAATTAACGAAACGTTTTCCGCGAAACTCGATTCGCCGTTTCCATTTTCAATAATATTCGACGCGAAATCCTCCGGCGTGATACGCGTCGGAAGCGCACAACGACGTCGTCTACGGGACGGGTAATTCGATTAAGCCCGGCCGACGAATAGTGTCGCGATTTTAATATCGAAAGTAATCGTATTACTTGCCGAGCGTAAACTGTACCGGCGTGTGTCCGGAAAAAAAATAACGGGCCGCGGGTATTCGGTTTTTCTATTCGAATCGCCCGTTGATCGGAGAAAAATCAACGATATAATCGGCACACCCTTCGTTAACGCGAACGCGCGCCGCGAAAAGCGGTCGTCGGCCGCCGCCAAAGTTTTACGCGCCGACATCATTACGGTTTTTTCGGGCGCGGAAAAATTATTGGCCCGGTAGTGTTCGTAAACAACCACGTGTATATCAATAGCTCGTAAACCGTTTATTTTATGTAAACACGCTATTATACACGTTCGTGACCGTACGATAAATATCCGCGTCGACCGTCTCCGTCCGTCTACGAGTTCGTTTCCGTTTGCCTCCCCGGCCGGACATTTCGATTGGTTCGACGGGTGCGCGCGACTGGACGTTTTGTGTCGGATACGGCGCTTACCCGGGAATCGTTACCGCGAACTGACGCTACGGAACCGTCGCGAAACGAAAAATGTCGACGTTCGTGTGTCCGCGATACGATGTTAATAAATACGGTCGGTAAAAAGAAATCCGAACGACGACGACGACCGTTTCGTAAATGTGACGTCGGTACACAACCCGTCGCGACGAGAAATAATTTTACTCGACTATAATTAGCGCCGCGTTGTTTCCTCGGTTTTATCTTCAATCGATTCGTCCATTTTCCTTTCCCCTGCCGGTCCGCGTTAACACACAATAGGCGGCCTTCGGATTTATCGAACGGTATTTTTTCGTACGCGGTTAATTCGACGTTATGAAAACTAGCGGGACTGCGCTGGTAAATAGGATTTTGAAAGGTTCGAACGATTATAAAATCTCGGACGAACGTCGATCGCGAACGAAATGTTTCGCCGGTTTACTACTGTCCAGTGGCTCGGGAATTAGTGTGTCGTCCAACGGCCCTTCAACGGGTCTCCGGACGAGGTTTTTCGAAAACGTCCGCGGGAATTATTCGTCTCGTTCGATGATTTTCAAAAACGTAACTCTCGCGTTAATTACATATCGGTGGTCGACGTCTCAAATTATTCTTACAATTCGGCACCGAGTACGACGTAACCTATTTCACTAGGCACGCGTTCTATAATTCAAAAACCTTCTATCCTGATGACGAGTCTGCCGAATGATACTATCGTTGTGGCAAATAACTGAAAACGAAACTCCGCGAATCAATACCCATCGGTGTACATTGGAATATTATTTTACCCGAGAAATGTTAGCGACATACATTATTAAACCATAAACGGGCGAAACGTTTCGAATTTCGTTTGAACGTTTCATCATATTTTATGTATCAAACGGCGAAACAAACGTTCTTCTATACGATATTTCGACAAATTATTAGTCGATAGATTTGAAAATTCGAATTTTTCGATAAAATATAACGAGTTCCGCGCGTTTCACGGCAATTCTAAACGCGAAACGAGGCGCACCAACAATCGTAGCCTTCGATATTACGGCGTAAATTGTACGAAAAAAAATCCTAACCTCCCTTTGTCCCTTATGTCCCGCAAATGCCGGCCACTGGCGTTGTACGAAACGGAACGATTCCTTGTTGTGTTTTGTCCGTCGTTGGATCGCGGCGACGTTCGCGTCCAAAACGACGTCACGTTTCTCGAAATTACGTTCACGAAAACGGCCGGCGCGGCGTTATTAATATTATCTAATTCGGCGCTTCGAAAACGTTTTCGTACGACGGACCGTGTGGGGGAAATAGAGTTTCCCGTCTCTCGTTCTATTTTGCGGACGATTAAAAATTTTGGAAACAAAAATACGTAACGTTTTTGACGTCGGGAAATTCGCGCCGCGTCGATCGTAAACGTATTTACGTAAATAACACGGTGGTCTGCCAAAAAAACGGTTTTATATCGTAGACGCGAAACGTCTAATAAAAAACAAAAAAAACTCGCGAAAACCAACGCGCGTTCGTACTTGGAACCGATGAAAATCGACCGCCGCCGAACAATGTTCGGCAGTCTTGACCACAAGTATAGTACCGAACGTGTCACGGCGATAATGGCGATTCGTTCGATAAAGACAACGCCGTACGCACGTTCGAAAAGAAAAACGATCATCGTTGGGCGACCGGCTAATTTTTCGGAAACGAACTTAACAATACCGGTTATCGATACTAACGTCCCGCAAATAAGCTATGTAAATTCGGGAATTCGTCCGTCTACCGCGAATTAGTTTTATTTTTGGCGCGACCGACTTGTAGTTACTATTCGACTCGTCCAATAAGTAAAACGATCCTATCGATATTGTAACACAATTTGCCGGCTCCCCCCTAGGGTCGATTCGTACGCGTACTTCGTCGTTTCGCTACCGCGAAATTTTTAATATCATATCGGCGCACGTACGTAGCGTCATTCTCACACGTAGACGATGCGCCGGAATTGACGATAGAATCGATAAGCGTCCAAGTTTTCCGCGTTATTTTTTCGGGCCAGAAGGATCGGAAACAAAATCGTTATTGCGCCGTCATATATATATATATATATAATACATACGAGCCGTGCTTAATTTTCGTCCGATTTCCGATTTTTTTTTTAATCTTTTTCGTCGGTCGGTCGTTTACACGAGAACGAGTTTTCGGTCGATAAAGATTGGCGTCGGGCGAAAACAGAACGCACGCCCGGCGGCGCGTAATACGAAACCGAGGCGAATAATCGTAATTGAAACGCGAAAAATATCATAAACGGGAACGCAAAAATGTCGGCGCGTTCCTTCCCGGACCGTCCCGAAACGCGGCGAAAAAGCCCGCGCGTTACATTTCATTGTCGTACCGTTCGTATTCGTAAAACTTTTTTTTTTTTGAGAAAGGAGGGGAGCTGAAGTTTTTGAGCCACCCCGTGAAGTCAAGTGCTAAGAACGATTACGCGGCGTTCACGTTTAAAAAAACGTACTCGTAGACGACGTTAAAAGCGCGTCGCTGAAAAAGATCGAGTTTGACAGGTGTTTCGGGGAAAACCATTTTGAAGGAGACAACGTAGACGAATAAATGATTTTTTCGTAAAAAAAGAAAAACCGAAAATTCCCGTTATTCGTTGAACACGGAAACTTCATTCTCGTATCGTCGAACGGAATACGTTTGAAATCCTTCGGAAACCGATCCGTATGTATATCGTCGGTGATGGTCCTCGTAAATTATCGGTCGCGTATACGGGCCTATTCGAGCCGACCGTGCCGGCTAATACGGAAATATCGGTAAAAACGGGCGATACGGAAAAAACGAAACGAAAAAAACCGGGCGATTTGTCGACGTAATCCGCGCGAATAGACGAAAAACGAAACGGACGGCGCTCTATACGTATAATAACGGGTAACCGGCGGTCGGGCGTGGGACGGGACGAGACGCGCGTACGGAATACAAAACGGCGTTTAAAAATAATAACGACGACCAAGACGCGACGTATTTGTACACGCGTTCGAATCGTATCGGTAGGTGATACGCCGCCGCCGATGATCGCGCGTGTAAAAAATGTGTCGGGCACGTTGGACCGCGGCCACAAATTTTTTTATCGGTTTTTACGCGAGCGTATTATGTATTATATATATATATATATATATATATACGTAATTCGTCCGTAGTTTACACGTACGACGGACGCGTAACGATTTCGAAACGTGTTCGACGACGAACGTACGTTCGATATTTTTTACGCGATACCAAACGTCTCTGCGCCCGGTATATGCGGTATGTAAGCGCGCTGGAACGGTAATTATTTAACCGCGTCGTCCTATAAACGTTCGAATAACACGAGCGCACGCCCGCGTCGGTCCGTGAAAATAATAATAACGCGTCTAAAACGACTCGACGCGCGCAGTTGGTTAATACCCTATTGTCATTTCGTACGACGATTATTTATTGCCGGCTTTAATTTTCCGAATCGTACACGCTCGCGACCGCGCGCCACGTTAGTCTCTCGTATTATACAATATGCGTACCGTACGCGAGTGTTAGATAATTAAAATACGGTCGTCCCGTTCGCGAATGAATTTTATTTTATCGTTACGCGCGAGCGCCCTCGATTTTGGCGGGCTAAAAATACTCGTTGCGCGTTACGCTCGGCCCCGTATTTTCTTCTTCGCTTTTGACGCGCGTTTCGAACAGCCCCGACGTAGGTCGGTTTTTAATTACGGTTATTATTCGCGGCGAACGACCACCGAACGGTTAAGATCGAACGCTCGCCGATAGACGATACTTTGTTTTTAGACGACGACAAACGAAACGGTCTTCGGGACACGACGCGTCCGTTCTCCGGGCTGTTTGGCCCAACCGAACGAATCGCGCGATTTGGCGTTCTTAAAAAAAAAAAGGTTACGCGAACAATAGACGCGCCAATCGTCCGACGCCTTTAGCGCGCGTACAAGACACGGTCGTAAGCGCCAATGTCTGAGACGCGCACGTACCGTAGAACTACGAGAACAACGTCTCCGAAAAACAACCGACCGACCGGTACAACGTGAAATTATTAATTCGGTATACGAACGTATACTACGCCGTTCGTTTCCCCGCGGGCGGCGTATTATTCGTATGCGCCGTACGAATGGCCCGAATTCCTTTTTCTCCGAACGGATTTCCAAAAATTAATTTCGAAATACGCGCGCGCGCGACATTGTTGGTTTCAGTTTATTTACGTTACGGATTTATAGCGCCGATCGACCTTCGACTTGTACGTATACGTTTATAACAAACGAAACCGACGAAATGGAGAAAGTACGTTTTCGTTATATTAACATATATATATATATATATAGTAACTCCGCGCTGTATCCAAGTTTTCGTAAACAAATGTTCGAATACTCCTCCTGCGACCGGTTGTACGCGTATTTTAACGTTTCCGCGTTAAACGTCCGGATTCGTAATTATTTTTTTCCCGATCGGCCACTCGTTCGCGTCAAAATCGACGTCGCCGTCGTACGATCGATAACCGCTTTGGGCGAAAACGCCGAGTATTCGAAACGAACGTCTTTTACCGGACAAAATCGGACGTTAGAACGCGGTAGTGAATTCGATTCGACGTGAATACGGGACGGGTTCGCGTATCCGTACGGTATTGCCGGTCGTTGATCACGCGACTCGGGCGCGGTGTCGTTCGCGCGTACGTTCGGTTCGGTCGTACAGTGGAAAACGAGCGCGTTCGACCCGCGGGCCGAGCAATATTTCGGCGCCTACGTCGATCCGTTGTTTTGCCCCACTCCGCGCACGTGTACAAACAAGCGGACACGCGCGGCGAATAAAACCCGATTTCGTTTTTCCGCGAACGCTACGAAAATAAAGAAAACTCCGCGACGTTAGGTTACCGCGGTATACTGCCGGCGGTGCTACGGGGCGCGTTACGTACGTCTTCGAGTCCGGTACGGCGATTCCGATAGGAGTTTATTTTTTAATAAAAAAAAAAACACAATCGTAACGGGGAACCGGGGAGAGTGGCTTTTCCGTTACGCGGGGACACACAATAACGATTCGATCGCGCGGTACGTTTTCAGAGATCCGCCGACGAATTGCCGACGCTTGACGGCCGGTCAGCTAACGGACGACCCGCGCGCCATTGTTTTTTTATAGTTTCGGAAAAATTCTGTTCCGTTCGAATGTTTTCCGCCGAACGTAAGTGTTTAAGGGTCGAAACGATAATGAAAGCGGACGACGGATCCTCCTAAGGATCGAACGGTCGTCACAAACGCGCCATTAGGCTACACTCGAATACGTACGAACGCTTACGACGTTTAATGGAACGTTCCCGAAACAAACTAATTGCTTTAAAGATTTACATAAGCCGATTTAAGCGTTTAAACGTTTTTCGGAGGTGTGAAAAAAATCTCGACGTTTTACGCGCAACGAATCGACGGTTTCCGAATAGGCTTTTTCGCGCGTATAATACTAAAACATATACAATCGGCCGAAAACGTCCGAACAATAAAACCGAAATGGAGCGCGATCAATTTCGTCGCGATTCTTCCTCCGCGAAAACGAGACGTACTTAACGAAACGGCCGCCGATTACGCGATTAGTTATTATTACGGTGAATTATTTCGTGTCGTCCCTCGTAAATTTTCGAATCGACGTCTTTTAATCGTTTCGACGACGCGGATAATACTAAAAGACAAACGCCCTCCGCCGACCCCGGTGAATTATTAGGTGAAAGTTAATTTTTTCGTTTTCGCCTTGGGCGAGAAACGCTCCTTTTCCTAATATGGGATATATACTTAAATATTCTACATTCTCGATTGAACTAAACTAAAAGGAAATTATTATTATTATTATTATTATTATTAGTTTGAACGTTATAAATTTATCTAAATAAGAAATACGAAGGTTTTTATTTTGTAATAGAATTCATATTTTCAAAAAAAAAAAAACATTGTAAATTTGCTTTCTATTCGATGTTTTTGGCCTAAGAACGAACATGTCACATTTATAACAATATCCGTATATAATGCTTGAAGTAACACGATGGAAATTCCGAAAGAATCAATTTTTTAGGATATAATTAAATTTCGATTAAACGTCCGTTGTCGAACGTCGTATCGTACAGTTACTGACGGCGGTTTATTGTCGTCACTCGAAATTGGACGAAAACGTAAGACGCCTAACCGGGTACGTGTGTAATAGTTATTTGTAATCGATAAACGGTTTACGGGTACGTGAGGCACGCGGGACGATTAGTTAAAAATTACGAAAAAAAACCGCCGCGACCGCTCGACGGGCGAGTACAAATTGGGGAAAAAAACGACGTCGGAAACAGGTGCCGGGAAATTAATCGAAGTCGACGGACCGCGGGCTAATCGGTTGTTGTAGTTGACGCGTTAGTCGGGCAAAGTCGCCGACGAAAAAATGGCCGCGTCGGGTTTTATACTTAACGTCACGGTCGGCTCCGCGGTTCGAACCCAATCGTTGTACACCCGGACACCGGGCCGACGGACGGAAAATGTATTTGTTTTTCAACCGAGAAGACATCGTGACCGGGCTTTTTTTTGTTTTTGATCAATTTTCCAACGAATACGAGCGCCTGGATTTTGGTTGAAAGACGATCGTTGCCGACGTTTCGAAAAAGAGTTTTCCGTTAACCGGGGGAGGGGGGGAGGAGGACGAATAAAACCGACGACCGGGCGTTATTGTACGTCGTCGGCGCTTTCGTTTTCGTTTACGGTGGCGCTCGGCCAGTTCTCGTAACCGATTATTCAATTTCAAAACACGTCGTAACCCCGAAGTTGGCGCGAATAATAATTATTTATAAACGCCCGTCGTTTTCGTAGCATTACTACGAATAATACGCGTCCCGTTCTCGGCGCGCGGTTTTTTTTTTTTTTTATACGTACGTATGTTTCGTACTCGCTACTATTCGTAAACCGAAAACGTTAAGTACATATGCATGCACACACCCGTGTGACGATAGTTGACGTTTTTCGGCCCGCGTCGTCGGCAATAATCGCGCGATTCGCGTGCTCGGCGATTTCGACGTCCGTTTCCGAGCGCGCCGATAACCAATTGTACAGCCACTTTGGAACCCGGAAAATCCCTCCCGGTGCGAAGGGCCGCTAACCGATACGGGTCCTCCGGATAAATCCTCGGCCACGCGCTTGACCGACCGTCCCAAGTCCGTTCACTTTCGTGGTCAACGTAAATATATATACCCCGGTCGCCCGTGTATAAAATGTTCGACCCGGAATTCCGTCCGGCCCGTGCACAATTATACGCGGTATAGATACGTGCCGGAGAAATTCCAGTGGCCGGATCGGCGAATCGCGCGGCGAACGTACACGCTTAGGTACGCTTATGGCACGTGTATACACCGGACACCGGTCGACGGACGCGCAAACACATTCCGCGAACGGCGTTCGTTCTCCCCGGGGTACTTAATGTACTGCGAAATTCCGTTTTGGGCAACCGTCTACCGGACGGATATCAAACTCATCGTGGCGGCGACCTTCGGGCGCCGGCTGCAAACGGATCGAAATAAAAACGTGAGCTGGGTACGTCCCGCGAATTCGAAACGAAATCCCGAAATCGGCGTACCGATTACACACATATGTACACGTGCACGGCCAACTCGCGCGTTTTTTTATTCGTCGAATATTACGCGCGGCCGTTTTCAATCCCGGTTCCGATCGATATCACTAGTCCGCGCCTATATTATTCGATTACTCGCGGGAATTTTTTTTTTCCATTCCGTTTACGTCGCGCACAAGGACCGGGAGAATTATCGCACGGACGGTCGAACACTATGGCCGCCGTATATTCTTTAGAAAAGGAAAAAAAAACGCGGGCACATTGAAACCCGAAAATTGGAAAATGAAATTTCGAAAATGGGTTTTTTTATCCGAATTTAACGCTTACACGCGCGTATGAATTACGTATAATTCGATCGACACTATCTCGGCCGACAATTGCCCGTCTATATTAGGTATTTCGTGCCTAATCTATATTCGCGCCTAATAACGGAACCGAACGAAAAACCGGACAGAAACGGACGAAAAACGGCACCGAATATTCGCCGACCGGAATTTTTCGCTCCTACGGGACGATCGTACTAGTCAGCGGCCGGTTTGGCCGGGTAAAACGTCCGAAACGCGAGCGGAAATTCGTCGTCCCGTTACGACGGCAAATTCGTGAAGTACACCTCCGCTGCACAGCACGTAGGTGCAATATCCGTCGCGCGTAAATTAAACGTCTCTGACACGGAAATCGCGTGATCCCGAAACGTTCGGGTGTTCGGACATAAAAAGGGACGTACCGAAAACTCGTTAAACCGTCGGCGTGTACAACGACCGTTTTTCAAACGTTCGAAACGCGCGACGGGACCGCGATTGCCGTCGTTTTCGGATTCCCGAAGTACCGTTCGTACGTACCGACGACGAACGTACGCCGCGCGTATTTTCCCAATTACTACACGCGCCGCCGGGTCCTGTTTGAATTCCGGCGCGGCCGAAAACCGTTTTGCTAACGGTGTCGCGCCGGGCTGACGTCGAACGTTCGCGTCAATAGCGCTGACACGGGACGCGCGTGGTCACCGATTTTTCCCGAAAATTATACCACACGTAACCGGACGAACCGTTACCGAACGAGCGCGTGCCCGGGCGGTAACGTGGTCGTCGACCGCGGCGATTAAAATGGCGGGGCTCCTGGACACCCACCTGTACCCGCGACCGGTCGTCGGACGCCGTGCCCGGTAACCAAACGTAACGGAACCGAAGGGGCTGGAACGCGCGCGATAACGATAAGGGCGACAACAAATACGAGACGTTATTATTACCTGTCGCGCCAAGTACGCGTGGTGATCGGCCAGCGCGGCCATGGTGAGCACGTACGTGACGCACGTGGCGGCGCTGAGGGCTATGCACAGGGTGAGCGTGACGGGCAGGGACACGTAGGCCAGATAGTCGTAGAGCAAGATCCAGCCGAGCAGGTCGGCGCCGTCCGCGCTGTTGGCCACCATGTGGAACACCACCTGGACGACGGACGCGAGCCAGGCCAGATGGGCCATGGCGCTCCAGTGGCGGCGCCGGCCGCCGGCGACGCGGCACCACAGCAACGTGGCCAGGTTGACGGCCAACAGGGACCAGGTCCACGGGGACCGCGGATCGTACACGGTCAGGCAGTAGACGTCGAACAGCACGGACGCGGACACGTAGCACGCGAACGCGGCCCGTTTCTGTTTCGCGTTGTAGCTCTGGTACAGGTTCTCGGTGGCCCGGTCGGCGAACCGTCCGGCTGTGTTGGCGGCGGCGGCGGCGGTGGCGGCGGCCGCCTCCGATGACGCTACCGCCGCCGCTGGCATGGACGACGTGGACGACGAGGCGGACGACGAAACGGGTCCGGGCGGTTGCATCCGACGGATGGTGTTGGCGCGGCGGACGTCGGCGGTGGCGGTGGCGGCTGTGTGTGTGTGTATGTGGGACGCGAAAGGACGGGCGCCACGTGCGTCGAGAATTTCGTCGGTAATTTAGGCCGCGCTCGTGCACGGACGACGATGGCGGACAACGTACAAGAGAACGTCTCCCTTTCCCGGGGACGGTTTTGGGTACGTGTGACGACGAACGCGTGCGTCGGACCTGCGCACGCTCGGGACCGCGGCGATACACGACCGACACACTCGTTACGCCCGGTGCCACTGGCCCGGTGTCGTCGTTACCCGTCGACGCGGCAAATCCGTCCCGCGAGTTTAGTCGCGCCGGTGCCGCCGCGCGCGGTGATGGTCGCCGCCGCCGCCGCCGCCGCCGCCGCCGTCATATACCGCGGGCCGCGCCGCTACACTGGCGCGCAGTGGTTGCCGGCCGGGCCGCCGTTAGCGCGGTCGGCGGCGCGCCGCTACTATTAACGAACGTTCCCCCCCATAGCCGCCGCCGTCGCTCGACTATACAATCGATATCAACGCGAACCCCGCGGCGACCGACACACACAAGCGCGCGGAAGTTTAAACGGCCCCAAAAGTGGTGGTGTGTGTGTGTGTGTGTGGGGGGGGACGAGAAAAATCGGCGCTTAAAAAAAAAACGCGCGTCCCCCTTTGCCGCGTTTGGGCAAGTATATTAGGCACGAGTCGGCGAGAAAACCTGGCGCGTTCCACAAACGAC
>JAIPRN010004065.1:0-17207 GCA_025469175.1 Geopemphigus sp. TES_GeoC_2020 | reverse complement strand
TACTAGCTAATAACCAAAATATATTTTTTTAAACGTGGTTTTATATTTTTGTCCACTGTAATACACGCCACTGTCGATAAATTAATTTGAAAAATGTAACGACTTTTAACATATTAAGTGACACGTTTAATATATAGTTGAAACATTTTTAATTGATGAGGATTTAATGAAATTTCGAATTTTATACGCTAAATTTGGAACACATTTTTTTAATAAAAAAAAACGTAATATTTAGTAAGTTAATAATTAAAATTCATTTGCAAAATGGGTAGATTCGTTATTTGTTGAATGTACGCATATTTTACTAGGAATGTCATGTTTAATAAATGTAAAAAATATTGATTTGATGAGAGGCGTTACAACGAAATAAATTTCTTTGTAGAACTCTCTTTTTTCATTTAATAGAGCTCCTCTATAATTGTCCTAATTCGAACATCGTTTTTATATCGAAACACGCAATTATTTGAAATTATTATTTCAAAAACGAAATGATAAATAATTAAGAGATCATGTGGAAAATGTTTATGGGTGATTTTCGAATCGTACATAGAAACAAATTTTATGTATGTAGATTTCTTAATAACTCATTATGCTTGAGGAATTTCTTGTTAAAATAATATATTATTTCCTAAATTTATAAATAGCTTAAAACTACAATATACTTGTACAAATTTTTTTGGAATACTAAGCGTTAATATGTTCCAATAAAAGTCTATATTAATATTATTTTAAATTCGGCTCGTTTTTAAATTTCAGTATTGTATTAAAACCATTACAGGTAAATTTAACCAGCCGAATTTAAACACATAATAACGATTATCCAAGTACTTGGTGTTTTTACTTTTTCGTGTGTTCCGTACAATTAGTATTGTAGCTCTTTTATATTGTTAATTTTAAACGTTGATATTACTAACTGATCACGTCTCGTCCGAATGTAAAAAACGGTTCGCAAGTCAACAATTTTTTTTCGTAAAAGACGTTTGACATCGTTCGACGAATGAAATAAATGAATATATTTAGTTGTCATGCCACAATGAATTGACGTAAATTGATACATGTTTTCAATTAAACTAACTACGGAAAAGAGAACAAATACGTAGGTCACGTAATCGATAAGGATTTTGATTAGTTTGAATAGCTACGATGGTTAAAACAGTGGTAGTGGTAACGGCGGCGGGATGATGTGCTGATGGAAACTCTCGAAACAGAAAATCTATAATTTTACTTTTTAATTCGTTATTGCCTTCTTTTATTCTTTTCATTAATATTACAAATTAGGCTGAATAGACATAATAAACGTATCTGGTATATATTGTTGTCAACGTCGGTTAAAATTTTTTAAGCGCCAAAATTGTTGTTAACAACCGTGTTCTATGGTAATAACCGCGTACCACCGTGATAATAGTTACAAAATTACAGTTCTTTTTGAATTTATCGGACACAATAATCGTTATCACAGGACGACAAGATACGATTAAAACGCAATATTGCATTATCCCGCTTAATTTTATAGTTATTGTTCGTTTAAAGAGATGTATGTCTTAGAGATGTTTGTTGGCTTACTTTTATTGTAGTTTGTGTATGTCATTTGTCGTTTAATGTAATAATTTTGTTGTTCGTATTCAGAAATTATGTGGTCTACGAAAAAAAAAGCTATTCAAGTGTTTTTTGTCCTTACCGACGGTCGAACAGAAATCGAAAATATGTCTGAAAATATGCAGCTCGCTTTACAAGTGTGTTAATTATATTATGCTATGTTATCAGTTTTTAAAAAATAATCGAAACTCGACATTATATTATTTATTCTAGGATTGCATCAACCATGAACTTATTACTACTGTGATCGATGAATCAGATGTTTGTAACATGAAATTATTCAAGAAAGGCCAAGTTTTTGTTTACGATCATTTCGAAGGATCTGCTTTCCAACACGTTTTACCAGCTGCTAAAAAAAATTTGGCCGTGTTAGTACAAATTAATTAATTTACATTATTGTGATAGTTGTTCAGTAATAAATATCGTTTGGATCTCATGATCTTTTGATTCGTTATTTGTATATTTTTTAGTGGCGTAACACAAATAAATATGGCGTATATCGATTGTTTAATTGTTACACCTATTTTATTTTTGATCAACATTCATTATAATAAAATTTAATAAAATATTTTACTTGGTAGAATAATAGACATTATCTGAGCGATGAACATACATTTCAAAATTATTATTTTACAAAACTAATTCATCAAAATGCGTTTGACTTAGTATTGTATAGATTATTTGGTTTTCATTTTAGGGCTTAGTCTGGTTTGATCAAATTGAAAACAATTTTAACGCATACACCGCTTCTACTTTTTTCCAATCAGACTATAAAAGTACATATTTTTATATGTGATACTCTTATTCATAATATTCATCATATTCGTATAATGATTAGAAAGGCTATGTTGGTTCTAGACTATAAAACTTCCATCTATTCTGCCCTTTGCAACTATGCTTCAATTACACAATATGTACTAAACTATTATTTTTTATTTGTGATGAAAAATCATGTTAATCATAATTATGTTTTTACTCTATACGTTTAATAAAAATCTGAAAATAATTTGTTTAGAAACAATCAAAGACACGTTAAATTTAACGCAGACATTTATTCTGTCTGTGTGATTTATAATTAATTTTAAGTTATTGTCTATTAGATTATATTTTATAAATTTTTTGTTTATAATTTATACCTTATCACTAAGTCTAAAAATTTATATATATAATTTCATATACCTACTACTAAATTTGAATATATAATAACTTTCTTCCTAACTACAAAGTGTCTGATAAGTATAATGTGTTACTATAGCAAACCTGTTAGACAGGTGATCCGCTTAATAATTTTCTTTAAATAAAAGTTGTTCTTTCTAAACCAAACAAATTGTTTAGTATTTAGTTTATTAATAATTAGTATTAATAATAACTATATATATACTCTATCCAAGAAGTTATAAAGTTAAATTTAAATTAATGTTAAGTTATGCCATATTTGTTTTAAAAATTTATTGTCAGTTACAATAAGCTTTAAAATTTTTATTGAATACAAAACAAAAATAAAATCTTATTCCAATATCTAACAATTTCACCTATTGTCACAATAGTAATAACCATATTATTGAGTTCCATTATTTCACACAGTGACCTTAGTAATGTTTGCAGACTAAGCCCAAGTGTAATCAATTCATCTTTCTTTCTTCATTAAAACATTTATCATTTTACTTTTTATTTTATAGAATTGTTAGTCCATTATGTCTAAGAACATGTTTCATAGAAGCTATCTCCATACCTGAAAATAATTCACCTGTATATACGATGGCAATGCGGAATATTGTGCTGAGTGTATCAAATATAAACCCTGAAGAAAAAGTACATATCATTTTACTTTATACCTTTAATTGTTGTTTGATCTTATTTATAATTTTCAGGAAAGAATTAAAGAAAAAATTGAATATATGGGTGGAATTTTTTCTCATCATTTACGAGATAGTACTACACATTTAATGGTTGGAAAAGTAGGATCTCAAAAATATATTGTAAGTGAAATAAAATATATATTACGTTATTTGTTTTAATTTAAAGTATTATGTTTTATTTAGAAAGCTATTGAAAAAGGAATAACTATTATGACTGAAGAGTGGGTTAATGCTGTTTGGGAAGAAAGTATAGTATGTAATATTGTTTCTACTGAAAAAATATTTGATAAATATAGATGCCCTCCATTTTATAAACTCCAAATTACTACCTCTGGTCTGGAAGGAATTGACCGAGAAAAAATATCTACTTTGGTTGATAAAAATGGTAAGACATTAATTTATTATATAATGTGTATGATTATATATTTTATATTTTTTTAGGTGGAAAGTACACACCTCAAATGAAAAAGGACGAAACAAATATTTTAATCCTTTTAAAACCTTTAGGTCAAAAATTTATTTATGCGCAACAATGGGGTTTAATATGCTTAAATCCCTCTTGGATATATGATAGTGTAGAAAAAGGTTATATGGTTGATATTCAAGAATATATTATCAAAAATACAATGTTAAGTTCAACTCCTGCCAGTCCTGCATTATCAAATTCTAAACGTATGTATATTTAAAATCACAAAAAACTATTCTTTATGGTTAAAATTTAAATTATTTTTATAAAACGTATGTATGTTTTTTGTTGTTAAAATAATTTATTGTTTATTAGATATTTTTTCACAAAGTGATATCAGTGAAATTGTTCCAGAACCAAAATTAACAATTGAAGAATCAATTAAAAGTTCTAATATTTTAAAACATCAACCAATAAATAATAATTGTAAATTACAAGAAACCTGTACAACTCCAAAAAAAAATAACGAGCAATGTCAGTTTAGTTATTTTAAGACATTCATTGTTTTAGTTTAAACTTTTTTTATAACAAATAATTATATTAATAATGTTGATATCTTTAATTTTTGAAATTATAGGTCACGTTAAAAATATAAACTATAAAGCTATTTTAAACGATTTGAGTTTGTCTGAAGTTAAGAAAGCTGGTACAATTCTTGATGGCTGTAAAGTAATTTGTTTTAACATGATAACGTTTAAAACTTGAGTCTTGTAATAAATTCAAATTTTTTTATATTAGATTTATTTTAGTGGATTTAGTTTAAGTGAGGTAGAAAAATTAAAACGAATAGTGATTTCTACTGGTGGAATTAGGTATACTGAGCTAAATGAATTTATCACCCATATATTAGTTGGCGATTTTTCAGTGTCGCTAGCAAAATTATTACATTCAATTCAAGAAAAGTAAATATATTCATCATATTTAATCCATTATTAATAATTTTTAAACAAATTATGATGTAATTATAAATTTTGTTTATTATAATATAAATTTACACCATATTCTAGACCTCATGTTGTTAATCTTAATTGGTTACTTGAAAGTATCAATTTGAAATGTACTGCTCCAGAAGAACA
This sequence comes from Geopemphigus sp. TES_GeoC_2020, assembly GCA_025469175.1. Classification (NCBI taxonomy): domain Eukaryota; kingdom Metazoa; phylum Arthropoda; class Insecta; order Hemiptera; family Aphididae; genus Geopemphigus; species Geopemphigus sp. TES_GeoC_2020. The sequence goes on along the minus strand of JAIPRN010004065.1, from coordinate 12,210 downwards.
ATTTATAGCTATGGATTCATCATATTCGTTCACTCCTGAATCTCCATCTCCTTTAAGTAAAAAGGTGTTTTATATTTAAATGTTTATAATAATTAAATAATTTACTGTTATCAATAAAATATTTTTTGTTTCTTAAGTAAACAGATGTATTTTCTTCTCAATATATAAATAATTTGATTTTTTTTTAGGGTTTATATATGATGAAAAATGCAGTATTATCATCACAATCAAAAGTTGTAAATAAGCCTATCCCATCAACATCAACTATTGAAAATAATTGTCCATTGGATAATTTCATCAGTCAATATTTAAATGTTGGTTAGTAATATATAATTTACAATTATTTGAGATCTTTAATAATAATTTAATAAATATTGATGTCAATTATGTACCAATAAATATTTATAATTTATCAAATAATAGCAATATTAAATAATAAGTTTTATTATTGACATTGTAATATCTCAGTTAAATGTTATATTATTAAATATTTTTAAAAACTATAACAGGAACAATTATTAATATTAGTTAACAAGCTGCTATTTAAAAAGTATTATATTTATTGTTTTTGTTTTATAAAAAATAAAAAATAAATAATTTCGTTGTATAGATATTATTGTTTCCAAATGGTAAATAATATTAATGATTAACCAATAATAAAAAATAAATGTCGGGTTATTTTTAAATTATTTATTAATATTCATTATTTGATACCTACTTATATTAAATTCTATTTTTATTTTTTGTTGAATTTATTTAATATTTATTATAAATTATCGATATACTTGATGATAGTTGTAAGATATTAATATCTAAAATAGCTTTGAAAATAACTAGTATCATATTGGAATATTTCTATCATTGAAGCCCCTCATTAATTATATATTTTTAATTACTAAAATCCAAATGTAATACATACATCATTGTAAATATATTAAATATATTTTATTTTGATAAGAGAAATTCAATTTTTTAAATTAATTTTATAATTTTTTATATATAATATATACAACAAATATATATAAATATACATACAACTTATTAATAAGACATCTTCTTCCTGGCCTTATTCTTCGAGCTATTTGGGGTCGGCCACTTTGGTCTTCAACCTCTACTTGACAACTATTAATAAAACACGAATTTCATAATATTATTCACGTGTATTTCATGGTATCTATTTCGATAGTTGTTCCAATCTCGGTTAGATCTGTTATTCGATTATTGTTGGTAGTGGGTTCTTAGAGATCAAAAATACACGTATTTGCATATAATTTTAAAGTAGGTTTTTTATTGAATTGAATATGAAATTTTTGGTTAAAAAGGTTACTGATGGGACCTATATTGAAAAAAAAATTGTATATAGATTCTATATCAAGCTTGATACCTGGTTTACATGATTTCTCAATGTTTTCAACTGTATCACCGATTTGTATATAATTTTCATTATTTGTAATTTATAATTTAGAAAAATAATTTGAGTTGTTTTATGAACATTTTTAATAGTAAAATTCACTAAAAAATTATAAAATTTAAAATACTTTTTAAATATGTTAAAAAAAAATTTTTTTTTATAAAAGTTAAATTTTTTTTTTTTAAGAATACTTTTATAGATAAATATATTTATATTTTATTAGTAAACTATTATAAATTAAGTAATAAATAAATCTAAATCTAATTTAATCGAAATATGCATTAATAAATTAAAAAATAATTTAATTGAAATATGTATTAATGAATTAAAAAATAAATAAATAATTACTACAATATCCTTCTTAAAATTATATTTTTTTAAACTGGCGATATACTGTTCGTAAATATTATAACAGAAATCTATTTTATAATGAAAGTATTATATAAAAAATTGTAAAGAATAGTGAAGTATGTTTGATTCATACTTTTTTCTTATCTTGCATACAATAAGATATAAAAAAAATACGTAAAATTATACAAATCCGGATCCTAGTTATAATAAAATTATATATCTATGGGGTTTATATTATTATTAATCAAATAAAATCCGTGCGTAAAATTTTGTATATTTTATTAATAAATGTATAATTAAATTTTTAGACAACTATAATTCCAGTAATACTCAAAGTCAAAAGTCTTCTTGTACAACTCAAGATACTATGTCCACTCAAGATAGTAGACTTGAAAGTATATTAGAAGGTAATTAATTATTAAGTAGATTGTAATATAGCTATTATATAATCTAATACAAATAATTTATAGGATTAACTATACTTTTGTATGATTTGGATCCCAATCAATTGTCATCCATAAAAAGCAAAATAATGGCAATGGGTGGTACAGTAATTATTACACGCAGCTATCGTGGACAAATTGATTTTGCTGTTGTTCCTATTGTATTTAATGAGAAATCTTTAAATATTAAAGCTATTATAGTTAACTGTCTTTGGATAGTAAGTATATTATAATTTAAATCTTTTAATTAAAAAAACACTTTTTTACATTTAAAATTATTTTAATTATTATTAGGAAGACTGTTATAATAATATTGAACAAGTTTCTGTTCAATATTTTCATAAACCAGTAATTTTTTGTGGTTCTACACCTTTAAACAACTGTGTGATTACTGTTACCAATTATGCAGGCTCTGAAAGATATTTCTTAAAAGAAATATCATTACTTCTCGGAGCACAGTAAGTTAATTATTATTTTTTGTAATAGAAATTTCTTCTAATTATTTAAATGGTTCGTATTCGTTCTTTAGTTATCAAGATGCATTGTCACGAAAATTGAAAATTGAAGACAATATTTTGGTCACGACTCATCTTATTTGTCCTACTCCAGAAGGTCCTAAATACGAAGCTTCAGTTAAATGGGGTATACCAGTTGTATCAAAAGAATGGCTTCTTATGTGTGTGACCCGTAAACATCGACTCCCAGAGGATAAATTTCGAATTATCAACACTAGTAAATTAGCTAGATTAATTGTTTTTAGTTTTAAGAATTAATTTTACATATTAATTATTTTATTAGGTAATATATCTTCATCAACAGATTCTGCAGTTGCTTCAACTTCTAAATATGTAAATAAGTCGTTCACTCAAAATGTTACTATCCCTACAGTACAAGAAAATGATACAGAGTCTGAACTAGCAGTACCACTTAAAGACACTGATGATGATATTGAACCACCAATGAAGAAAAAATGTACTATGGAAATTATAGTTCCTACTACTCAAACTTTAAGGGAACATATGAATAAATTAACTCCAACAATTGCTCGACTAAAATCAACCTGTTCAACACCTGTTGCTTCTAAAAGTTTTATCGAAAATTTAAAAACTCCCGAAACTCCATATGGACAAATTTTTTTTGATAACCCTGTTACACCAAATACTAAAAAAAATTGGAAAAGGTATATGTCAAATTTACATTTAAAATTTTTTCAATTAATCATTTTATAGTTGCTTGTTAATTTTAATTAGTAAAGAAAAAATGATTTAACCGTTTAAATCTATTACTTAAAAATGTTTGTATTCAATTATATTTAAAATCAGTGCTAAAGCCTAAATCTTAGATTGAATTAACAAATTTAACGAAAATATGTATTATCATTTTTAATTATGTTTCTTTTGAAATATGTTTTATTAAAATAAAAATCATAACTTAAAAGTAGAAAACAAATGATTTTGTTTAAAATTTGACAATTTATTACTGAAATCTAAAAAGCATTATTGATTTTAAATTAAATATTACAAATATATGATAAAACAATATATTTAATTGTATTATGAATTTTCATGTTAAAAATATACTAATGTAATCAATAAGGAACTTATAATTTCAGCAGTCAAATAATAATAATAATAATAATAATAATAATTAGAAAGTATTTTACTTAAAATAAGTACATTTTTTAGATGGATAGATACTTTACCAGATAGTCCTAGTGAACTACCACAATCACTGCAAATGAAAAATCAAAGAAACAGTACTGTAAGTTTGTTTAAATTGTTAACGCTCGAGATTTTCTATATTATACATTTCATATACAATTTTTTTGTAAAAGTTAAATAATCATTGATAGAAGTATTTATTTGAATGTTTTTTCTAAAATTGTTTTTTGTGTTTCATTAGCCATTATCAGAGTTAAAACGTCAAGTATGGGATAAACTTTTACATCCTAGTACTAACAAACATGAAGTAACGTATTTTATATTATTAATGTTAAATGAAATAATTACATGTTGCAACAATCTATAATACTATATATCATATTTTAATAATATATAATATAGTTTTATAATTAAATTAAATTAAATCATCATTCTCCTAACATATATCATATATTCGATTTTAAGAATTAATAAAATTGAAACTACAATTATAGAACTATTCTTTATTTTTTGCTTATTATTTTAGCTAATCTTCTATTTTTATATTTTTAGGAAACAAATGTTAATTTAAATGATTCTTTAAGTTCAAAAAACGAGGGTAAATTTGATAATTTATTAAATAAATGTTATCGATCTCCCAGTATTACTAGATGTTTGCATAAAACATCCAATACATCAATCGTTAATAAAAATAATGAATCTTCGCCAAATAAAGTAAGAATATTCTTTTAAATTTGTACTTAGTGTAACATAAGTAATTATAATTTATAATTCTAGGATATTAAACAGCAATCATTAGATAAACAAGAATTTAAAAGGTTTGTCTATTATTCTATTATTAATATTGAAATAATTCTCATTCTATATATATATATATATATTTATATATCATAAAAAAATTAATCTGACTATTTTAGAACAATGGAGCAACTTCAACAAGATTTATGTATGCCAAGAGAACATGAAGTTCCTCCTTTGAGAATAGATTCTAATAGTCAAGATGATCATGCGAGTAAGTGTTAAGTTCGGTATTAGAATATAATGATAGATTATTTTTATAAATTAAAACATTCAATATAATTTATATACAAGTAATTTAAATTATTTAACATTTCTATTTTAAAACAAATTAATATTTTTAAACACAGAAAACTCTTTATTCAAAGAACGAGTTGTAGAGTCATCCCAACAATGCTCAGTTGGATGGGAAGATCCAACTGAACAACAAGAAAAAGCGAGAGTATGTTAAACAAATTATGAGAAATTAGTTTGTAAAATGTGTAAAAAAAGTTATAGGCTTCAATTAATGTATGTTAATTTATTCATTTTAATATTCCAGTTAAGAAGATTGACAGAGTGCGATAAAAAATTCTTGTTAACCAGCGTGAATGCTAACGTAATTAAATATTTTACTTAATGTTTACAATTTCCAATTTTTTTTTTATCAGATAAGTAAAACGTTTATTTTTTTTTTAAAGGAACGACAAAAGTATGAGGATGCTATTGAGAAACTTGGTGCCCAAGTTGTGCGAAGTGCCAGTTTTTGTGAAGATGTCACTCACGTTATTATGCATCAACCCAGTAAGAGTGAAAAATATTTGTGTTCACTCGCTTCAGGAAAATGGATATTGCATCCAAGTTACATTGATGACTGTTTAAAGGAAAATTGTTTTTTGCCGGTTTGTTAAATTATAAATGATCGCCATATAATTTTTGTTATTTGAGTGTTCGGTTTTTTTAGGAAGATAAATACGAGTGGGGCAATCCATTGTCGGATTTATCTAAATCAACACCATTACATGGTGCAGGTTATCGTTGGCGTTCTAAAATTTGTTCTGGTCAATCTGCTGCATTTAGCGGTATGAAAGCAGTTTTAATGACTTCTGAAGCCAGATACCAAGCTTTAAAACGACTTATACAAGCAGGTGGTGGAATAATATTAGACAGAAAGTAAATATATTGCAATAATATTATTACCTTGAATTTTAATTGAAAAATTTATTTTTATTTAGAGATTTATTGAATTCTACTCATTGTATCATTGATCAAGGCTTCGATGATAATATACCTATTTCTTTAAACGAAATTGCTGCTAAAGGTGTATTACTAATACCTGCTCCATTTTTAGCTGATTTTCTCATCAAAGATCCATCACCAGATCCCAAGTTATATTTAATACCCAAATATCAAGTATTCTATAACAGGTTAGCGCCTAATGTGTAATAACATAATAAATAATTTTACAAATGTATTGTAATTTGTGTCAATATTAGAATATATTTTATGTATTCATATTATTTGTAATTTTCCCTAATTAAATATAAGTTTTATTAATTTTTAATTAGAAAGTTTACATTTTTTATTTTATAATATATTATTTTTTTGTACGACAGATGTTTCTTCTTTTCATTCCAGCCCTTCTGAAAGTAAAAAATTGAAAATTTTGAAATTTAATTTATATACATAAATCAATATCGCAATAACAATTTTTTTAAAATTATAAAGTAACAGTGAAAAATATATTCCTATTTAATGGTCTTACAAGTCAATGCCCAAAAAAACTTGTTTTATATGCACTCACCAGATTATTAATGAACTTTTTATAGAGTATTAGTTAAGTGCTTTTTAAAATGTGTGACATAATAATTGATTATTAGGACTCAAATGTTGTTCACTAAAAATGTATCAAAATTGAACACGATATTAAATCAATTCGTTACTAATTTATTTTAAATATTCTAACCATAACTAGTTATACAAATTAATTTAATTTGCATGGCATTGTCTACCTTTTTTAAAAATTGAAATACTTTCTTCTTTAGGTTCTCCAGAATTATGTCTTTTTGTCATACTCTTCCTATTTTCTCATTGTGTTCAAAATAAATTCATCATGATGTGTATGATGTGCCCAATACATTTTATTGTTTAGTTTCTATCATTTTTATGATCCACCCAGGCAGTTAAACCATGTTTAGTATTTTTGGGTCCAGTTTATTTTCACATCATTTTGCATTGTCCATATCTCTAGGAATTTTTAATATTTTTACATTTAGGGTACCAAGAGTCCAAGACACATTTTTAAAAAAAGCTTGTTTAGTTGAGGATATTCTTTTTATTTCTATTATATATTTATTGTTTTGTATAATATAAATGCTTGATAGCAAAATATTTGAACTTGTTCTATGACTGTATTTAATAGCGTTTTTCCATTTTTGTTTTATACCCAATATCATGATTCTTATATTTTCAATTTTTTTGAATTTATTGACAGTTTGGTAACATATTTAGTTTGTGTTTATTTTGCTATATAGTACGAAGTATACTTGTTTCCCTTTAATTTTGAAATTGAACGGTTTTATTGTTTTTTAATTAAGAGATTAAAAACAACAAAAACAGTGAACAACCTTGTCTATTTTCATTTCTGATCAAAGCATTTTTTTACATCATTAATATAATTTATGAGTTTTGATACGTTTGTACAGTTGGAAAGTAACGTACCAGTATTTCTAATCTATACTAATGCCCTTTGTTGTTTTAAATAATCATTTCAAAATCTACGTTATTGAAAGTTTTATCAGCAAATACTATATAAGCGTTTCTATAGTACTTAATTATCTTTCTAGCATTATTTTAGCCCGATTTAAAACTAAATTGATCACGCTCAATGTTATTTTTATTACGTTTAGCAGTATCTTTGAAGTGCGACATTAAAGATAGTGTCCTATATAATTATTAATAATTAATTTCGTAAATATATAAAATGTAACTTGAATTCAATATAATTTACAAGCATTGCAATTGTTCTTGTCGGTGGTAACAATTATTACTGGGTAAATTGTGGATAAAAAATAAACCACTAAATGACATTAAAAAAAACAAATTTATTTTAAACATAACAACATATACACGTATAATAAAAAAGAATTGTATTAACAAATTTTACAGTTATTTGTTTATTTTAAATTTTTGACAAGAATAACTTACTGTTTACAAAACGAGAATTTTTGTTGGGTCACTTAAGCGAGTAGTCGCAATGTAGAACACAGTGGGTAATGGTATGAGCAATAACAAAGCATAGACAACTGGTGGATTTTCCAACTGAGTGATGGCCACAATACCAAATCCGTGACTGATCCAATGTACAGCTACGATCATTATGTTTCTCGGCACACAAACGGTGTTTACGATCAAATACATAGCGGACTAAATTAAAAAATAATGCTAACCATTTGCATACGTATTTAATATAACAATGTAAAGTACCTGATTTATTTCGGTGGCGAAATGGATAGCACTTGATATTACAGAAAAAACAATAACTATATACGGAAACGTAACATCTATATTAAATAAATAATAATAATAATGACGAAACTTAAACGTAATATTCGAAGAAATTGTTACATTTGGTTTAAATATACTTACATACAATACCTCCTAAAAATGCGTGGATTAGAGCGGCAATTGGAAAAAAATATAATCCAGCGTACATAGTTTTCAAATATGCTCTGCTGTTGAGGCTGAAATAGGCGCACAGCAAAGGACGTACCGTGAGTAAAACAATTATGCATGCGAAATAAAAAATAAAAATCATGGAGTACCTGAAAATCAGTAATGTATAACTGTAAAATGTTAATATTATCAATTGGTGACAATGAGGACCATTAAAATTCATTTTTAAGGTCTATAGAACAATAGAATTGTCAGAAAATTATTGAAGTTTCTTATTTATATTTGTCACAATAACGCATGTTTTATAAAACTAAAAGTTATAACAATTAACATTGAAAATTGTAACCAGGTAACATTGTCTAAATGGTAACACTGATTCTGTATTACAGGATCTTATATACAAAATATAAAAGTCAACGAATAGAATTTAATTCGTTATTCATTTTTTAATTTGTGTAAAATATTTAAAAATGATATACAAAATTTAAAATACAAACTACAAAATATTATTTATGCATAAAAAATACACATTTTTAACGTCTGAACCCTAATAATAATATAACACATATTTCCGAATAACCTTCGATAATAAACATAAATTTTTTTAAAATTACGACATAGTATTTCTTAGTTTTTTATAATTATAGTCAATTATTTTGGATTTAGGCAGATGTGTTTAGATTGGAAACTTTCTAATAATATACATTTACTATAGATATTTTTGAATTTTTCAGATTTTGTAAGAAATTAATTTCGAACTATTTTCATTTAAATGCGAATTTATCTTATTCCTATTTATAACCAATAGTATAATAAATAAAACATACAATGGATAGACAGCTTCTTGAGTACATCGTAATGATTCTCGATAATCTGGGGTTGGATTGTATAGAACAGTGTACCAATCAGACAACCATTGAGTTCGACAAGAACGAATCAATAGTTGACCAATAGGATCAACAGATAGGACTGACGAAGCTGATGCAATAATTACTTCCAATATTGCTGAGATGTTTAAGACGATTTTTGTTTTAGTTTTTTTTCTAGAATCTCCGCTACAAATTAAAATTATTTTATTCGTTTTACAATGACATAATAATTATATTAAATATCTTATTAAAGGTTTTAAAATTTAGTCATATTTAAAAAAAAAACCCAATTAAATCAATACCTTTTTACTTGGGCTACCCATGATATTGATGACAACGACAGATCTATATATACAGCATGGAACATCAGAGGCACAGTAGCCATAAACAGGAGATACATCCAATCATACGAAGACGGGGAATCTGAACATGGTTGACAAATATGAAACGAGTTCACTCTTGTACCGGATGGACACGAACCGCAATCACTAGTTTGCCCATTTCCCAGATCTTGTCGACCACAATAGTAGCCTGGACATCTTAGCATGTGTATGTTACCAATGTCGTAATTCTTAAAATACAAAAAGGTTAAATATATCAGAAATTAATTTTGAAATTTAGATTGGCAGATTTCAAAATTTTAAATACGGAACATGATAAAAATGTGTTCACTGTGCCTTAAAATTTCCACTACTCCTAAAAAATTGCCTCCATTTAATATCTTATACAAAAACAAATTGACAACAGTTTTATTTTTTATATTACTTTAAACATTAATTAATAATTACATAAGAAAATGTTCTACTGTTTAAGAATATTTAACAATTGTTGAAATAAATAGTAAAATATGATGATTGGAATAAAAGATGTTTCTCCACTTTGTGAACATTTAAATATACGCATTAATTTACTCGGGGTTTTACAAAAATATACCTATTTGATTGTTTGGTACCTAATTCTCTAATAAGCCAAAAGTTACAAATTAAAATTTAATTTATACTTCTTACTTATTTTATTATTAATATAAAATAAAAAAACGGTTGGTTGATGGTTGTATGATATTGTCCCGTCAAAACTAACAATACATAAAAAATTGTAATACACGGTCGTAAATTAAAAAATTATATAGTATAATACGCTGTTTTAAAATAGAAGCAAATAATAGTTTTTAGAAGTACAACAATTTAATAAAATAAATCGAATGAAGACAATTTCCGGTATAGATACCTTTAAAGTATACGCAATGTTAATTAGGAGGCACGTCAAAATACTGACATATCTTTTCCGTTAATGCGTGTTCTCTTCATAAATTCAATACGACTCAAATCTATAATTATAGCGAGCTCTTGAACTTATGACTTTTGACAATAAAGTATTTATACTATTCGATAGTAGCGTTCTACGTTTTAAATGTTTTTCAAATTGTGTATTTATAAACATTTTAAAATCAATTTATCGAAATTGACTAAAGGCTTTTTATAATACGGCATAATTATGTGTTGTATTTACTTTTACGTATCAACTAATTATTGTGCTCTACGAAAAATTATCGACAGCATACAATCGGTTATTAGATACGATTATTGACGGTATAAATTATTACAGTTTGTAATATAGTAAGATTTGATGGGATAACAATATTTGTACACTCAATGACTAGACGCGACGATTACTAATGTGCAGGTTACACTAAGTAAAACGTACGGGTTTTTTGTTTTAAACTTTGCGTAAATTACGAATATAGAATAGTTATCCGTACTTCATATAAGGAGACGCATCACACACACATACACACATATATATATATCGACGACGGCACTTACATTAAACGGATTGTAACTACTACGGTACACGTCCATGGCGGCTGACTGTTGAACACGAAGTTCATACTACCATCATGGTCACGGGCGAACCTAAAAGCGGAAAATGACGTTTCGCAAACAACACGGGCACAAATGGACGAGCAGGAGCAGAGAAGAAACACTCACGACGGCGCTGGGCCTGCCGAACGGCGTTGTTCATCTTCGTGTCCGGACGACTTCCGGTGCGCAAATGCGACGGGCCCTGTAGAATGGACGACGGCGGGTGGCGAAGGCCGGTCGGAACGCTCGACAAAAACGTAGAAAAGAAGAAAAACCCGAGGGCGAAACGTAGGCACCGAGCGGGTGAACCGTACGTCGACGTTCAAAAATCGACACCGACGCGATAACACGTTTACGACGACCGTCGCAAACGATAACAGCGACGCAACGACGACGTGATAACGCGCGGTCGTAGCTGTTGGCGGGCAGGTCGAAACGTGTCAGCGGTACCGTTCACACAAGAATGGGCCTGAGAGGGGGAAGCGCGGCGATATTTATTCGGCGGTAAAGGTGAGAACAGACTATGTGTCACGTCACGTAAGCGTACGTGCTATCACGTTGGCACATTTGATCCGTGATATATCACGTTTAGAAATAAACTATATAGTCACACGTTGTCGTACGTTTTCACGTCACAATTTATCACCTACTGTTTTGTGTACGTAAACACAAATTGTTTTCTTAAGTAAAATTTAAAATGGAAACAGTGACTTCAAGTAGTTCAAAGTGGGAAGAGGAATTGGAAACTGCGGCTGTTGTTGCAGTTTTGGACGAGCAAAATAAAAAATCCACCGGATCATGCTGGGTACACGGAATTAATAAAAAAAAGGTTAAAATCGAGAGAATTCCATCGTCTCGTTCACGAATTACGTAAACGATCCAAGACGATTTCACATGTACTTCCGAATGACGAAAGACGAATTTGATTATACGCGCGATCGTATTAAAAAATTAATTTTAATATTGTTATGGACGTCTCCACAACAAAAATTATGTAAAGAAAATAAACAACAAATAGCCGAATTAACATACACTTATTAAACATTCACCGCGAAACAGAATTAATTATGTCTAATACTAAATATTACGGAAGGTCTGACCAATGCTCTGACAAACACCACACACTCGATGCTCTGCAAATATCACACTAACTAGATTTTC
>JAIPRN010004064.1:0-17216 GCA_025469175.1 Geopemphigus sp. TES_GeoC_2020 | reverse complement strand
TAACTAAATTAAAAAACTTTCTCTTTGACGAATTCGCGGGGTTCTCGAAGACTTTGAAAACTTGGACGAACAAAATTGTCAATCGAACGAAACCCCGTCGATAATCGAATTCGCTGTTAAATATTCAACAAATTTCTATTCGCCAATCGGCACGAAGTTCGAAACTAATCGATTTCACGGTAACGAACGGGAGGGGGGGGGGCGACAAAATCCGTGCTACGTAATTCGTTTACCGACGAAAACGGCGCTTCGTTTCGATAACGGCGTCGGACCCGCGGATTTTCGTGTGCATCGCGATCGCGGGTCTGGTCATTTTCGGGAAGCCTTTGACGGGTTTCGCGCGAGCTCGCGTTTTTAAACGCCACGCGATTCGGTTTATTACGGAACCGTTAACGCCGACGATCCGGTTATTTCGTCCGGAGTGTTTTTCGGCGTTCGCGAAGCGATATTATTATCCTCGCGACGCGGTTCCAGCGCCCGAAATACTCGCCGCCATTTCGTTTAATTACTACTCCCCCCGCCCGCCCACATCGGGCGTAGGACTTGAAAATTACGATCGTTCAAAAATCCCGATTACGAAATTTGCATAATTCGTACCGACGTCAGTTCGCGACGAACGGTTATAATCGTTTCGATTATTATTTTCTTTACTCGCGTCATTCACAGGCACTAGCGTTCGATACGAAACGTACGTAAACCGACAGTAAAATACGACTATAGTAATAAAATGTAAATAAACTAGTGGACGAACGATTATATGAACAAATTAATTTATTTATCAAAAAGTAGACAAGTATCGAATATTGACTAGTGGTAACAATATTATGTCCCTTCCTCCGGTCCATATGGTTTCCGCCCAAAAACGGGCTACGTCTTCTGGCCCTGCCACTCGCATTTATGACACCCTTTCGTGTACAGGACAATACGGACAACTTGGGCATCGCATAATATGTTTCGTTGTCCGTTCCATATTCACGTGTTGTCCACATTTCTTCGCATTATTCTTCGATTTATTATAATTGCCGTAAATTGTAAATACAATTGTTACGTCGCGCGCAATAATATTAACTCACGCGGTTGATTATTAAACGCCTTTTCGTACGTCGATCGAATCCGGCGGGCCCGGTCGTTCGTTTCCCGTGTCGCGGACTAATCACATCGGCGTTTCGTTTTTCGAAAATATCGTTTTGGGCGTTTGCGCTACCGACCAATCACGAAAACACATTCGGCGGCCCTCGCGTGGTCGTTGTCCACGTTTCGTCCGCTGTCGCGAAACGAATAAGAAAATACGAATAACGGCGAAAAATGTCGCGATCCTCGAAATACCGGACGACGTATCGCGTATACGGTACTGTTACGAAAAAAAAAAATGACTCGCGCGCGACGACCTATCTCGTGGGCCGCCCGCGCGAACGGAAAAGACACCGTATCGGAAAACACACGGCGCGTAAATGGTGCCGGGGAACGACACGCGTACGCCTCCGGGACAACGTTCGAAAGGGTTTCCGGCCACGTTGAAGCCAGCGAAACGCGTACAGTGTTAAGCCGTATCGAAAAATTTTACGGGACGGTCGCGGAGCCCTTCGAATATCCCGTACGGTTTCCACTCGACGGGTCGACACATTTCGTAGGTCCGGTGTACGTTACGAGTTCGTATTTTTCGCGCCAAATCCGAAACAACAGGACGTTATTGCGTTGACGGCGTTCGAACAACCGCAAAATACGAATAAACCGTGCTGTCCCGACGTATCCGCTCGAACGGTATAACGTAGAGACGGTCGTCGGTTTTATTTTTATCTCCGTGCACGCCCGTCGAACAGTCGTGTTTGCCAGTCGGCTCGTCCGCGAATCTCCAAACAATCATCATCCGAAAGCAGTATTCGTATTCGGACGACCGCTCGAGCGAGAATTGAAAGCGTCGCTCGACGACGACGTGTTCGGCCGAAACGTCCGAGAAATCGGACGCTTTTTTCGTTCATTCAACGAACGAATTCTCGTGGCCAATCGCGTGCCTCCGTAAAACGCGCCCCGAAAACCACGCGGACCGATCCTCCGGCACTTGGTACGAATAGATAGATTCGTCCGCCGGACGTGTTTTCCGATTCGTCGTCGTATCGTGCGCGGCCACCGGTGAAACGACGCGGCTCCGAATTCGACCCGATAGTCTTCTAATCCGAATCGTTCGATACCTTCGGATAACGGTGAACGATAGGGGCCGGTATCGTCTACATCCAATTAGCCGTTGTATAAATTCCGGCTGAATTTCGTTTATCCGAAGCGTTCGGTCGTGAAATATTTGCTCGAACGGTTCGTGCCGCTAACGTTACAAACGGAACTCGGGAATCGCCAGTGGCCGCCGCCGGTTTCGTACGTGTTTTAGCGTTTTTACGACGCCGTACCCGGGCAGACGACGCAAAACGTACGGCTCTGGCGCGCGTACGGTCGAAAATCGCCAGTCTTAATGTTCGTTCCGGTCGACGACCCCCCCTACAATACGTTTTTAAGCGAAAAACACTTTTAGGTTTTATATACGCGTGTGTTTGTAAAATAATCCGGTGTACGACCACGCCACGGGTCGAAACGATTTATAGTTAATAAATGATTCGCCGTTCTATTCTGTTCAACCATTGTCGTTTTCGTTGTCGCGCCCGAAAACGCGGAGAAAACATTCGTTTTGCTTCGTCCGCCGCCTGAGTTCCGGCTTCAATTTACTACATTATTAATTATTTAATTAACTATATTATTCTTAGCCTTAAATTTACGCGTACAGTTAAAACGGTAACGTGTGTATAAATATACCTATTAATAACCTATTAAAAAACGATTATTTTCGAACGTAAATTACGCGAACGTATTTATTACGATCGATTGTAACGAAAAATATATTTTTCGAAAACGTCGGTAAATTTAAAACAGTATTTCGAAACGACCGAATAAGATCGAAAAAAAATTACGCCTCCGAACGGTTCGTTACGGTTTATTTATTTTGGTTTACAATTTTCCCCCGTCTACATGTACGAACGAATAATCCAAATAAGCTTAAGCAGTTACGAAATCGATTTTAAATTAAACGGATTTTCTTCCCGTTCTTTCGTAATTACGCGTCGTTCATATACGGATATTAAAAATAACGCGCGGCTTTACGAACGGCCCAACATAACCGTCCAAAGTATTCAGTTCAGTAGAGTGGAAAATGGCGACAAATAAGGCGCGCGTATCCGGCACATTGCGAATTTCAACGAGGAAAAAACGCCGCGAGACCGTGCGTCCCTTTCAGGGCAAAGGTGTCGTATGATGTGCGCGCATCCCGGTTCAGGTGGTTTAAAAGCGGTAATTTCGGTTTAATCGACAAAAACAACGCTTTGGAGGCCTTCGGAAATGCGACAACGACGATTTGACAAACGACGAAATGACAACTGTTCACTGAGAAATCGGAACAAATACAAAAAGAACAGTCGGGAGTAACTCGGCAAACGTTACTGCGCTACCAACGTCAGTTAATCGGCTCGAGTCGAGAATTGGAAAGGAAACGTCCGGTAAAATCGTTTAACGCCACATATTGCTTCCAATACAAAAGACGCGGTAACGAGTCTTGATTGGGACGTGTGTTGCAACACCCCGCGTATTCGCCAGACGTACGGCGCCATCCGATTACCACATATTCCGGTGGACGTGCCACGTCCGATACGCATTTCCAATCAGCGGATGAGGTCCGAAATTGGCTGGACGAATTTATCCGTATCCAAAGACATACGCAATTTTTCCGAGACGAAATTCATCATCTGCCTGAAAAATGACTTACAGTTATAGAAAACGACGACGAATGTTTTTATATACTTTCGTTCGAAATAAACGTCGAACGTGGCCGAAAAAATTGGATTATTCGTTTGTACGCCTAATACTACGAAAAATAGGCAATTTTATTTTCGTTTTCGCTAAGCACACGCCCCCCAAATGACTAATCAATACTACACTAGTCTATACTTAATTACGTGAATTCGTTCGTTATATTTATTTGTATTTACGTAAAGTGGAATTGTGACGATATGAACAAACATCACTTTTCAATTATTAATTTTAATATTATAACGTATTACTTTTTACGGGATAAAAAAAATAACGATAAACCAATACTGTAAAACGATCGAATCCCTTTAGTTATATAAATAAAGCGAACGTTATTATAATCGTAATTTTAAGTGTACATAATGCGATTGAAAACGTTCGTGTACGTACGGCGGTGTAGAAAATGTAGAAAAAATTGGATTATTCGTTTGTACGCCTAAGACGTTTGATTTGTCGAAAGAACGTATTTTTATCGAGTCACTTATTTCTCTTATTTCTCTTGTTTCTCTTCGGACATAATTTCGAGCGTCCGAACACGAAATGGTCGTCGTCAAACAGTATTTCACGAAATCGTCGCGAACCGTAAAATTCGAAACGGCCGCCATAGGTACGCAATCGACGTGGTCATTTCAAGCACTTACCGTTTAGCCGGCCCGAATACGGATGATAAACGTTTCTACAGAACGTTTCATTTCCGACCGTTATTACGAACGATTAACGCGCGTTTCGGTACGGCGCGAGATCGACATTTTACTCGCTCCTGTCGAGACCAACCGTTTCGGGCCCGTAGCGCACGGCCATCGTCTATCCGGAACGCCGTGTAACAACGTCATCGTCACGTCATCAACAACCTGCCGAGCCGACACGTTTTTTATCGACGACGTTTACGTAAATCGTTAAAACGCGACGAACGTATACAACCCGCCATACTTATTTAAGTATAGAACACGGCGAACGTAACAATCGACGTGGGCCAATGAAAATTTACCCTCCGTAGGTGACACTTTGTCGACGCGCGTCCTAAATTTAGCTCGTCTCCGGGCCGTACGCCCGTGTATGTACGTATTAGCGAACCGACGCGGAACGAAAAACCGAGGGACGGACGAAATTGAAATTCGAAAAATTCCGCGATTTCGCGTTTAAACGAACGGTGGCGGCCACGCGCCGTCGTGTCGAGTCCGTGCGGTTTTCTGGCGGCGCGAAAACGATTCACCGACGGCCGTGCGCGACAACGGCGGCGCGAATCGCTCGAAAAATTGCTCCGCGATCGGGTGGCGTCGGATTAGCGAAATGTCCGCCATTGTCTCGTTTCAAGCGGGCCGGGATCGTATCGAACGACGACGGAACGGATGGTAAAAAAGCCGACGGACGACCCGGCCGATGGAAAACGCGAGCGTAGAGGGGAACGAAAAACGTGTCGAGCGATTCGTAACGAAAAGTGTTTACGGTCAATAGCTACCGACCGCCGCGCGTCCCGTACGTTCGTTTTATGTGAAACGTCCAAGCGATCGGGACGGTTACGCCGGACCGTGACGTACTTAGACCTGAATTTTTTTTCGGGGGGGGGGTGCGTTATATAAAAAACGTTTATTGAAATTTAAAAATAATTTAGTTTTTCGTTATTATTGATTAAAAATGTACGTCTCGTAAGAAATTAGTATTTCCTAAACATTTTCAGGTACGCCATTGACCGGTGAACGATGTTTTAGCGCGTTAAAATCGACAATCGGGAAAACGGGTCGCGTAATTACTATGATAATAATATTGATATTATTGCCGTCAATCGGCGTCGGTTATTCGCGACGTTAAATCCCGGAATCGAATTCCGTTCGTCAATCGTTTCGGTTTTTCCGATTACGTTCGACTTTTTTCCTAACCCTCCCATCGCCCCGCGAAATTTCGGTTCTCGTTCAATTCGTCGTCCGCGTAGTAATATCGCGTGTACACCGGCGGCGCGAAATACGAATAATACATACAGCCGGTGAACGTGTACGGACATACGGAGGTAATATTGTAATAGTTTATTTTTAGCGTTACACGCTAGTCGACGGTAACCTTACGGCGCCACTTACAGTGGTGTAGGCGCCGATGACACGTGGTCCGTTCCGAATGCCGCCGACGATAAAAAATACTTTCGTCGACGGAATACGAGTGAAAATAGCACGGGACAATGTCCACCGAGTTTACGTTTCTGGACGCTCCATACGTAATTACGGGTTTTTTCTTTATTATTATTATTAACGTTTCTCGTTAGATTCGTTTTCGGCAATTACGATTTCCGTACCGATTTCGCTCGTCAATATTCGTCGTATAGGACCATAAGAACGTTTCGAGTTATTTATCGGTTACGTTTCGGTTTTTTCTGTACGGCTATTTTCTCGTCGTCGACACGGCCGAATACGTTATCGTCGACCACGCGGTTGGTTTTTTTTTTTTCGATTCACGAAAATTCGGCGTCAGTATACAATTTTTTTTTTTTGACCTATAACCGAATCCGCCCCCTCTCCACCAGTGATATAAACGGTCGAAATGTATTAGGGACGTTTCGTCGGATTTATAGTAGACGTTCGTTTTTCAAACGGTACATACGCGCGCGCGCAATATGTCGCCGTTTACCGCCGAATGTATAATACTCGACCGCGTGAAATGAACTTTTTTTCGCGCGAACACGAGCTATTCGACGAGACGCGTTCGTATACCGACACGGGAATATCGCCGGCGGTATTTTACGCGATATTCGGCAACGGTTTTCATATCGTTTATACACCGCCCGACGAGTTGACGGCGTCCATCAGACGTTCGCCGGCGTCACGGCCGTTTTTCACGCGCGGTATTTTAATTAACTTTCGGACGGAACCGTCGTGTCGCGCTAATTTCGCGTTTTAATCGCGAAAACTCGTATAAACTTACGTTCAACTTTGGTTTGTGTGTGTGTATATATATATATATATATGCGTATTTACAAGCGCGTATAAATATACGTAACGGATATTTTTGGAACAAACGTGTGCGCCGCGAGTTAGTAATGTTTACGTTTTAACTTAAAAGCCATCAAACAACAACAACAACAACAACAACTTTTGACAATATGTGGGGAACACGGGTAATAATACGCGTTGTTACGCCGTTGTAAGTGCTTACTTGTCTTCGGCAGAATATTAAACACTCGTTACCGCGAATTTATAACGTAAATATGTAATCCCGTAACGAGTATTCGCGGATAGACGGTATAATATCGCGAGGGTTGTTTATTGGAACGCGGGGCTCTTCGGCACGCCGATATTGTGACGCGGTCTCGTTAGGGATTTGTCGGTAATCGATAAACGGTAGTTATCGGACGGAATTCGCGGTAGATGCGAATTAAGAACGCGCCGTGTTCGAACTCGAAATACGCCATCGAGAAGAAAACCGAACGAATTATACATTTTACGTAATCGCCTCTACGAATTTCGTCGAGACGAAACTTTTACGGCGATCAGCGAATTAACGGCGCCCGTTGTATTTTTCTATAATACGTCGCACACGACGGTGAAACCGAGGCGGGACGACCAACGTCGGGAAACGGCCGTTAAAATCGAATTGCCCGGAACAACGTCGACACCGACGATATCGAACACAAACGGCCGCCGGCCAGGTACCGTCGCTACAATTTCGTATCCGGTCCACTAGTGTGACGTCGAAAACGAACGTTTATTATAAAATAATACTCCACGCTATTCGGTACGTTTATAATCGGTTACCATAGTTACGGCGGTATATAAACGGTTAAACGGTTCGACTAAATTATCGACGGAACGAAAATCGATATTCAATATCGGAACGGTAATTGCCGAATACCCGTAAACAAAATCGTAATATAAAACCGGTATAAAAATTCGAAAACGGAATATTCGATATTCGAACCCCGGATGAAAGCGGATACGATCGAAAGCCGAAAATTTTGGGCTCTGTTTCCACGCTCGTTCTCCGTCGTGTCCTATACGATACGATAATTTACAATTTATTTATAGACTATACGATACGACGTACAATAATCCGCGTCTCGCGACGTCTTTGCGTGTATAAAAACGCGTATTCATTTTTTATTCGTCGAATAAGTAGTATTAATAATAATAACCGTAAGCTTTATTGCCGCGGTAGGTTTTAGAAGTATTATTTCCGGAAATAAAAATAAAGCGTACTTACCTATGACCTACTTTATGAAGTAATACACCGAATAAATCGAGTGTAAGTGCCGTCTGGGAGTCTGATATAACTGAGTCCTACAAGTTTTCCTTGTAGACGGTTTTTTTTTCTGTTATTCTATACATTTGTAAAACGAGTAGCGTATCTACCGGAAACGTTCGTACGCGTTATAGTTTACGTTAAATTAGACGAACGTGTAATACGATCGACAGACTTGGCTAATTAAATTTTGATTAAAAATAAACGTAACGGGCGAATATTATTGACGTTTTACGGCTTATTATAAATACGAGCGTTAACGTTTTGGCCCCCGATTTTAATTTATCGAGTTATGGTTCGTGTTTTTCGCTGTTCGTGCGATAAAAAATTTCGTATTCCGCTGAAATCGTTGAATAAAACAGTATACGCGAATCGAAATTGGTTTCCGTGGTAGTAGTACTATTCTCGTTTAAAATTACCTATAATATTCAAATGATTACGAAAACCAAAAACGTCGAGTATGCCGTTAAGTGATTGAAAACAAGATTTAGAACCGGCGTAGTTACGTCGACAAATATATAAATAATTTAATTACGCGTCTCGTTTATGAAGTGGATTGTTTTTGCCGTAGACCAGTTTTGAAAATACGGTAAGGACGAAAATGCAATAAACAGACGCACACGAGGCAATAATATTGCAATAATATTGCACGGAGAATAGCGGACGAGAAGTAAGTAATAAAAAACGAGAAATAATAAAATACGAATCGACCGAAAAAAATAGGTCGAACAAATTCGGTCATTTTCTTCTACGTATAATATCGATCATTAGCGCCGAAAATCGACCGGAATTCGCTGAAAATTGCACTAAAAATATCCCGGATAAAATATACGTTTTGTCGAAAATGTTCGTGAGTTCTTGGTATTGTTCGCGTAGTAGCCGTAGGTGTTTGCTCGTAAAACACACTACCACGAAATAACGCGAGGCAATAATTTTAGAGCGTTTCCGAAAATATAAAAAAATTCGTCGAGACGAAAACGACCGAAAAATATGTAACGTCAGTACGGTACTGTAACGTGTCGGCGTTTTTTGTATAGAAATCGAAAGGAGCTTGAACGCGTTAATTAGCGTAAGGTAAATGGAACCATTAGAGGAAAATATCGTCGCTTTAATTTACGGAAATAAAACGAAAGAGAGAAAATTGTATTTCTAGTGAAATGTCTATTATTACCTAGGCTCGTTTAATTAAAATAATCATAATAACGAACCGCGGTTTTTCATTATTATTAAACGAAACAAGTATAACGGTACGTACGCATATCGTAATTTAGTTTATTTCGTGTAAAAAGTATATTGTACACAAATATTTTAATATTTTTTTAATAAAACGAACTGTTCCTTATTATTATTATAATAATAATATTATAATATTATAATATTATTATAATAATATTAATATGATATTAATATAATATAATATAATATAATATGATATTCTCATAATACCGACTATATTGAAGAAATCGCACTTACGGTACGTTTAAAAAAAAAAATAAACGTAAGTAATACACGTCACAGACGCCGATCGTACGGGTCAGGAATTAATAAAGCTATCCGACAGCACACGGTTGGAATGAACAAAAAGGAATAAAATCGAACTTATAATTTAAACAAGGCAACGAATTACGAGAAATTAAAGAAATCGTGCTGATAGCACGTTTAAAAATAATAAACGTAAATACACACGAATGATGCCGATTGTATGGGTCCATGACAAATTAACAACGACGGAAAAGTCCTCCGACCGCAAGCGACACGATCAAACAGAAAGGGATAAAATCGAATACTTTCGCAAACCCATGCTAATAGTCTAAAAAACGTACTCGGAAACAACCAAAGAAAAGAACCTAAAGATATAACTACTATGGTCTACAGCACAAACGCCGTACAACCAAACGGGCCGATTTCTATGGGGTTGTCACTGCACGAATACTATATAAGACAAAAATTAAGAAACACAAGCTGTCGGTACGGGCAGTCGGTCGAGTATAGGAGATTGTTCCGCCCAGCAAAGAGGAAACTCTCGTCTCTTTGACCGGGCAGAGTAAAGTCTGTCGCAACTCAAAGAGTCTCTCGTCTACTCGTACGTTTTGAGAGGAGTCTCTCGTTCCGTCGAGCAACGAAAGAAAGCCTCTCATCAGCGTAAGTTCAGTACATTTGACGACGTTCCAGCTACGGGCATTAACCATTTTCAAAATTTCGGTATCCTAAGGGACGTGTGACAGTCACTTATCTCCAATATACTTACATTTTGGTTATTTCGACATTTGTCGGTGAATTCGGGAAACGAAGGTACCGACATAACCATTTTTTTCAAACATTAGCACGGCCTCTAGTGTCTCTAGACCAAAGAAGCCGAGCACGGTCGGTTAGGTAAGAAATTACTAATCTGTTTGGCTATCATTGATTATTGATTGTATTCGAGTATTATAACTATATTCGATTATACCGCTTCTTAATTACGTTCCTGAATAATTTTCGTATTCACGACCTGGAACAAATTAATTGTAATAACCCATTAAACTCCCCCGTTCACCTTTTCCCTATCATCCAGTTCTCCCATATTTCCGTAATCCCTTACGTTTTTTATTTTATTTTATTTCTTCGTTTTTCGAGTTATTACGCAAGAAACCGTTAGTTTATCCGACGAGTTTCGATGAAGAGTACAAAATAAAAACGAGATTTATAAATGTTCTTCGCACAAACTGTTGCGTCCAATAATTAAACAAACGCGCGTTCGATTTCTAATGAAATAAAAGCGGCGATCCGAGTGGTAAAACGGGAAGAAAATCGACGCGTTCGACTGAAATATTATTTTTAAACGACGTACAAAAAAAAAACAAACAACAACAACTTTCGTTATTAGGTATGTACAATATAAATCAAATCGTAAGATATAAAATATATTACAATAATAATGATAATTATATAACGTCAACGACACGTTTTCCTCGCGAATTCGTTCGATATGTATTCATATATGTCACGAAAATGGGTAAAAATGTCCGAAACAAAAAAATTCAAGGCGATTTCGTTCATTAAAAAATGGTCGATAGGTAACACGTCCGAGTAAAAAAAAAATGGACTCGGAACACCGTTATTATCGTCCGTTAGGGTTTTAAAAGGTTACGGTATATACGTAGTCGCAATTTGCGTCGATTTATTTACCTACCTCGATCGTTGTGTTTCACGCTACCTGAAATTACGCGACCGCTAAAAGGAAACGTAAGTATATTCGACTAACGGCACATATCGAATAACGTCGATCGTCGTTCTCGAAATTAATAACGGCTAAAATAACGTATTTTGGATGTACAAGGGATTTCGACGAACAAAGTATAATCCAAAGATGGACGAAAGGTACATTGTATACGCGTTTTTTTTACTCGACGTCGTTGATAGGCCTCCGGGTCACGGACATAAACGTTATCGTAAAACCACCGCAATCGGCGAACAAAATTACCGAATTCACTATTGTTTTGGACATTTTTACCGTACACGTTCCGGTACACCGCGGGCGCAAGTACGTCGTCCGGAGCCCGACGATTTACAACGAAGCACACAATTCGAAAAATATTAATCAACAACTATGCCGTTGTGGCGGGTCCGCGTCCGACGTCATTTCGATGGTCGTGTCCAGCGGTAGTCTCATGTTGGACAACGCGGACGTAGTCGTGTCGTTACTGACGCACGACGGCGATCGCACGTTGTTCGCCGGTATCCACGGCATCAGTTCCTTCGGATCCAGCTGATCGCTGTACGAGTGGACAAGGGTTAGGAGAGAGGTCAAGATCAATAAATTGTAAAAAAAAAAAAACCGAAATTTTATAGCGCCAAACGAAAAGTAAATAAAAAACGTATTTCGTTCCGGGTCGTAAACCCCGCTGTACACACCCCGTCCATTACACGGCGTCCCAAAACGTTATTATTGTCCGCCCGGAGCCGGCAGTTCACGTCGGAAAATCGTCGAGAAAATTCGCGAATCGCGACTCGCCGACAATACAACGGTAATAAGTTGTTGATCCGAAACCGTCGCCGATGACGTGGTAATATTCACCACGAAAATGGAAAAGTAACGAACGCGTTAGTTCGTTTACTTTTTCGATAACGACCTATCCAAAGAACCAATCGCGCGGTAAAGCCAATTAAACGACGTGTTTGAAGCGTTAAAGTAAGAAATTTCGTTCGCGATATTATCGACGTCGCAATTGGTCGTAAACGATCGCGGCTATTAAACGTCGCACTTCGCGGACGTAATTCCGTTAGCGGACCAACATTTCCGTCGTTGTATACCATTTTCGACTCGCGGTCGCTGAACTCGGTAAACGTCCAACGACAGTGTGCGCCATAAGGAAATATAATCGAAAGACACGGCTCGCGTTTACTATAGCTCATAAGTAAAACGGGAATCGAAACGTAAACCGATTTAAATAAACCGGACGAAGAATGGTGTGGGCGTAACGCAACTACCGTAGACCGAAAATCACGAACTAGACGCGTTTCGTGAAAAATCGTAAACGACTTTTGGCCCGGGTATGTGTTTAGGGTTTCGGAACGTCGTAGAACGGCTCGAATACAAGCGGCGTATATTTATGTACTTTACGTGGTACGTACCACATGTTGTATTTTTTCACCGACGAATGGGACCGGTCGAATTTTTGTCTGGAAGCGATGAAGTTCCGTTTCGTCTGCCATCTGAGCACGTGATATTTCAACGTGTTCTGCACTTCCGTGTTGAAGAAACAATACAGCAGCGACACGGTGAAACCCTACGGAGGAGCACGTTACAATTACGACAAATATTCGACATCGTGGCGAGACGTGGGCGTTATATTGTCTACGTTTCCGAAGTTTAAGAGAAAAAATCTACTCGAAATGGATTCGACTTTTTGGATATTTCACCCGCTGACGAGGCCCCCGCCCTTGTATTATTCGGTTCGCTAATAACAACCGCGGTCCGATGACATTCGTTCGGTCCGTAACCAATACCTGGGTACTGATGATCACGACCTTGGTAAACTTGTAAATGTTGACCAACAGTCCCGTCGAACTGGGATTGATCATGTCCAGACAGAACGTGATGCCCAGCAACGGTATGAGCACTAGTAGCGCCTTGGTGGCCTTTTTGTAGTTGTGCGTTTCCGCCGAGTTTGCGGACCGTAATTTAATTATCAGCACCTGTCGAGAGGGAATACGAGAACCACAGTGAAACATATCGCGTGACGTACATCCAGTTCGAAAATTACGTTCGCGTAACTTTCAAAAATCACGCCGATCTCGATTAACGATCGAAATTGCCACCCCGCCGACTAGTATAGCGACGATTGACTGATCGACGTGATCGTGGTGATTATAAACTCCAAACGTGGTGCACACGTCGAGACGAAACAACGAGTGAACGCGACGGACGAATTTGGGCGACTTACCCGCATGATTTTTACAAGGAACATAGAATTGATCAACAATACGATAACGATCGGTGACTGATATATCCAATCGTCTACGTAAGACGCCATTAGGGGACAATACCTTTCGTACGTGATTTGATTGTACAAGTCCAACTGTGGAAACAAACAAAACAATATTTAACAAGAAACAAAACGCCGTCGGCGTTCGCGTTCCGGCGTCGTGACGATTTATTACGGGTCGTTTTATAACACTCACGTCGTTTTTGGTCGGCACCAAGAGTTTCGTGACACACCAGGTCGGTATGATGATCAGCGGTATTCCTAGAACCGAAACTATTATTAATAATCGTAATTCGCGCGTCGGCGGAATTTCGGTACAATTTTGCGGTAAATTAAAATTTTAGTCGATGATTAGATTATATATATGTATAGACCGCTCGGACGAATTCTCGAAGCTAATAGATAAAATTTGATGAAAAGCTTTTTGTCGGTCAAAGTACACGTCGTTTACTGGAAAACGCGTTACCGAGAATTCGGCGAGCGTATAATACAACTGGCTAGAGTTGTGAATTTCGCGGGTAACGTTTACGCAAACGTCGGTAAACGAATGGAAACGACCGTCGGATGGTAAATTGTTCGTTCTTTATACGATTGAATCCGCCTTCGTACAAATAGTACGATACGTCGTTCGGCCGAACGAATTATAAAAATACGGTACCATAATAATTACCGGCCCATCGGGAATACCGTTCGTTTCGATATTATTATATCTGACGGTAATTACGACTAGACCCCGTCGCGTTTATTCGTCCATGTTTTTCGCCATTACCGTAAAGCGCGTTCAGTCACGGCCGTCGGACCGGTTCCGTTTCCGAACGCGTGAACGCTTACCAATCGTTTCTATAGCGCGCGCAAACGTTTACACGTACACGAATTTCGTAAATTATTAGTAGTATTTTTTCCGCCCGCGTAACTATACCGGATTCGAGATCTCGTATGGTTTTTGCGTTATACCCGTCCGAGTATTTTGTGTACCACTAATCGATCGGTCGCGAATATCGTATTACGCGTCGTCGAACGGTTACGTACGGCTATATCCTAACAAATCGCTTCTCGGGTAACGCGCTACTTGGAGTAGTTTCCGAAATATGTGCTCGAAGCGCCACTACTCGAATACACTTCTCTAAAGGGGAGTAAGCATATAATACGTTAGCCAAAGCGTTTCGAAAAAAATTGGTTCGACTTAAAAACTGAACGCCGCCGAAATATCGGATCGATATTGGGATGGCCGGCGATTGGCGACGTAAAATGATCGCTAAACGAATCGTCGCCATTCTTCGTTACGCGTCAAACAATGTAACGGAAAACAAACGCGTCCCAAAATTGTCGTTTCCGAAAAGATTCGAATCGTACCGTAAATAGTCAATACGATAATTATTGTGGCCGTTTCTTTACGGCAACCTTATTACACGCTCGGCACGATACGTTTTATAAACGATTATTTCGCGTACGAAATACCGTTTATTATCGACGGTTCGACGAGAATTCTGGCGGACGCACACAAATCGTATCGACCGTTGTAACGTGCCAAATATAGACGCGGTTTATTTTTGTTTTCGATTTATCGCGGACCATCGACGTGGTATACGGTTTAGAAATAAGCCGGTTAGCCGAGTAATAAACCGTTTTTCGTCGTACTCGACGTCGAGACGGCAACCGCGTTTAATTCGTCGAAACGCGCGCATCGGAACGATAACAATTGGGAATACAGTCACCCGTTCGAAAACCGTAACGCGGACGATTGACGGCTAAAATTCGGCACGTTTTATGTTATCGACGGGACTTTTTCCCAAAAGTACGCGGGCACGAGGATAAACGAATATTCGAATAGTGGGCGTCGCATAAAAACACTTATATGACGCGCGTGGTTTAGTTCCTATTTCGTCGGGCTATCCGCCCGAAAGACTACTAATTTTCCTTTGTTCGCAATCGCGTTGATATTACGCCCGTGCCGGGCTCAATTTTTTAAACCAACAGGAAAAACGAATCACGTCGCCGTTCGAGTTCAATTGCCCGTTTCTGTACGATAATCGTCTTTCGACGTTTATCCCTCGTTTCGATCTCGTTGCTGGTCGACGGGATTACTTCTTATTATTCGCCCCTCGTTTTTAAACGTATACATGTACGATGGGCGACGGACGGGCCGTGTAGAGGTTATTATATTTGTGCGACGCGTGTGCGCCGTGTCGAGTGTTCGGAATATACAAAGTCGCCTAAGGTAAATCAAACGGGAAAAAAAGAATCGAGGACTCGCGCGCGCGCGTATTGTTCCGGGCGTCGGTGTATACATATAATTATAATAATATACGGGCGCGGCGATCGATGTCAATTATACGGAATTGTTCGTGCGTGAAATATTGTAATATTAACGGCCCTTCTACTAGTCTTTATTTCCATTGCCGAGACTCGAAATTCAAGAGAGCGAACACGACCTGAAGATTGACGATTCTTCTACCTTGACGTACTACGCACGTAATATAGCGGCAACGTGTACGCGCCGTGAATAACGTTCGGCAAACACGGAAATCGGACAGTGTCAAACAGCGTATTCGGGGATATTTGTGTTCCGAATGCCGGCGACTTTTGTACAAAACCGGTAGATCACGGTCCAGCGAAAAACGATTGTGTTCGGCAATCACGGTTCCGGTATCGACTTCAATCCATCGACGTTTCCAACGGAATTTGCCACGCAATTCTATAACCACGGTAATAAACACGCGTTGCCGACGCACTCGTAATATATTCGGTTTTTTTCGAATAAACGAAATTATATTTAGCGGTGACTTGACGATATATGGCAATATTTTCGGTACCCGTAAAACGTACCACCGCGAAAAATCGATTACAATTGCGCGGATAGTCGCCGAGTCGACTGTTCGGCTTAATTTGTCGATCGTGTCCAGTGGTATACTAACGAAAGAGATAACCCCCCCCAAAAAAATTTTTAGGAAAAATTAATTTCTTGCGAGACGTATATTTTTAGTTAATTAATAACGAAAAACTAAAATATTTTTAAACTCAATACACTTTATAATATAACGTATTCATTAAAAATTAATAAGCTATTAAGTTTATAACGTGCCTTGTTTCGTTAGGATCGTTCGATTTATTTATTTAAAAATTAACCCCCCCCCAAATTCAGGTTTAAGTACGCCACTGCCCGTGTCGCGCACTCCGCACGCCAAATTTTCGTCGTATTACATTTTCAATTGTTCGAACCAGTTTTCGAGTGCGTATCGGACTTGCCGGTATTTATTTGTCGCGTAAGAGGTTTTGGTTTTGATTCTCGACATTCGCTTTTGTTGTTGGTCTAGATGTTCAAAGCCGATTTCGAGTTAGTTTCAGGCGTTCCGCTCAATTATGGTTTACCGTTTAGCCTTTCGATATTTAAAATCAACTTCGAGCGTCGTTATTTTTATTCGCGAAGATTTTTCCGAAATTAACAGAGTTAATAGACGTCAATTAAACCGTTCGAATAACGTATTGAATTCAATTTCCAACGTTTATTAAACCTAAATATAAACAATTAGCTTGTCATTAAAA
The DNA here is from genome assembly GCA_025469175.1 of Geopemphigus sp. TES_GeoC_2020. Taxonomy (NCBI): domain Eukaryota; kingdom Metazoa; phylum Arthropoda; class Insecta; order Hemiptera; family Aphididae; genus Geopemphigus; species Geopemphigus sp. TES_GeoC_2020. The sequence continues at coordinate 135 of JAIPRN010004064.1, read as the reverse complement.
CGACGATCGTGGAGCAAAGATTTCGTGTACGCTGTATATACACTTCGCCGTATATGGTCGCGTAACGAAAAATACGGGTAATTATGATCGACGTACGTGATGAACGATCGTAATATACGAAACGACAAAAAGGTT
>JAIPRN010004063.1:0-17218 GCA_025469175.1 Geopemphigus sp. TES_GeoC_2020 | reverse complement strand
ACACACACACACACACACGCACGCACGCACGCACGCACGCACACACACACACACACACACACACACACACACACACACACACACATACATATATATATATATGTGTGTCAACGTATCGTGGATTAATTTCCTAATGCGTATCTCGAATATATGGTGTCTAATAACAACATTAGTAAACAGTGGTTAAAAGAACGATTTTTTCGTGGTTGTTTTATACGAACGTTTGCATTTTAATTACCGATATAACGTAATAATTAAACGGCTCCAAAATCCGGTATGATTTTGAAATTTTTTTAATCGTAACAAAACGTTCCGGTTTCGTTTTGATTATTATTTACACGAAACAAATGACTGAAATAAATTTAAATGTATACGTAATAAATAAAGTAGGAACGTACCAACGAGGTAATGAGAATTTAAGAAATAATCTAACTCGATTACAAACATAAGTTCTTCGACCCTCTTCGGCCTGCAGATCCTTTCCATACCATTGGTGGGCGATGAGGGCGTCATAGAAATCCCCCGATTCGACTTAAAAAGAGGACCCTGATTACGTCCCCCACGAATTGGGTATTTTTATGCGAGTTAATTTTAACGAGTGATTGTCCCGCATTTTTATTCATTTTTTATCCTTTTTCTCTCCTTTTCTCACCATTGTCCTTGTTTCAAACTGCTCCTGATTCGATTTTTTTTTTCGTGGCAACGTTGACGATTCTCCCAATTCTCTGGGCTTCCACACTGGAGAACCTGCGGAGTAATTAATATCAATAAAAATATCGTCGTAATTATCTCTCGACTACTTAAATACCTAATCAAATCATTGCACTTAACATACTTAACGCAACACCTATACAACAGTAAAACGCTAACGCTACATTCATTTCTACATCTTTCGCAATGTAAATGTTACTTGGTGGAGTGAACTCAATAGCAAACCTCTCTCATTTTGTTACATATATTTCATGAGTTCACTCTACCAGGTGTGACCGACCCTTGGCTAACATTATAACGGGTCTAACCTATTCTCAGTGGGTACCGCGATTTTTAGTAATCCTGGTGCAGATCCGTCTTACCGAGGTCCTGCACCTGAGGTGGTTGATAATTTTCTGGCTGTTGTGACCTCTCCACTAGTCTGGCCGCTTGACTGCCCGTACTACTCGCTGATAACGTTGATGTAGTACTTAGCATTAAGTAGTTTGGCGTTTTCCCCAGACTTCCGCGCGTTGAAAGTCCTTTAGAAGGTCCAGGTTGACTACTGCTATCATCTTCGCCTTCGGATTTTTGTTCGTCAACTTTCCTATCTTCTGTGAAACGATCAATAAACGCAAAAAATTAAACGCTCGTTATTTATGAAAGTGGCAATAATAATAATAAACGATAACAAAATATCGATTACCTTAGTGTCGTGTTTTATTTAACATACCTTTACTCCTTGATCTATAATTTGGCAAAACAGTTTGTGTCCCTGCTGTATCCGTTGTGGAGTCAGTAGACGATGTTCCTTGATTTCTCAACTCGATTTTAGTTATTGTGCTCCCCGAAGAATGTCTTTGGGGTGGTTTGGGAGGTATCTTTTTAGGTTTTCCGAGTGTTTGAGATCCTTGGGCTAAATTTGAAGTATCAGATGTATTCTGATCATCCGTTTTTAGTAGTAAACCTTAAAAAACAAGCGAAATTATTATTATTAAAATATGTTTATATATGAAATATATCATTTACCTCCGGTACTAATAGATTGTCTTCCTAGTGTTGCGGTATTGCTTACTAATTGAGCTGGGGAATTAGACGAAGGTTTGGCAGTAGGAATGCTCATATTTCGAACGCTTTCACGAATAATCTGGCGTATAGTTTTTAAGAATGCATTTCTGAATTCGGCAGTACTAATAGAATATTCGATCGTTAATTATAAATCTTTAAAACTACACTACTATTACATTTAGCTAAGATATTAGCGTACCTATTGGAGAGAACATAAATTTTTTCCGCTCTTCTGTGTGATTGACTTCTCAAATGTATCAGTTCCCACAAGAAATGCGTTTCCATATCTTTAGCTGAGCTTGCTCGCACTTGTACTTCAGTTACTGGTATCAAAACTTGATACCTAATTATTTCCATTTCACTTTTGCCAGATACACTCTACAAGAATACATACGTTACGAATAATTGTTAAAACATAAAATTATCGATTAATCGTTTGGAATACTGACCATTAATTTCTTTTTTTGTCTCAGCCGTTCTTTGCATAAAAACACTACAGCTGATTTAAATACAAAACACATGGCGTGTAGTTCCAGACCTTTTTTTATTTTCCCAAGAAAATCGGATATATTCAACCATTCAACACCTCCATAATATAATAAATCACCCGGTGATAAATCTATAGACTATTATAAAACAATTAGAATTTTAACAAAAATACGCGAATTTTTATACGAATTTATGTAATGTTATTTAACGAAGATATCTTACTTGTTTACAAGATTTTTGATGTTGCCTAAATAAATGATCGAAAATCGCGCCATATTCTTCGTGTATTCTTTGCATTTCATTGATATGCTCAGCTACATTTTCCATTCCCTTAAGTGCTTCTAAAATGTTAAATAATCGGTTTCTTTTATTACAGAACCAATGCGCTTCTAAAATCGCGCAAATATAATTTACATACCAATGAGATGCAAGTGTTGATCTGAATGAGGATCGGTAAGATTCCTTAGTTGTTGTAGTAGCAGAGGATATTTTAATATCCTTTGTATGGGTTTAATTAGATACGATTCTAAAGAACAAGAATGTTGCTGTCGAGGATTCCTCGAACATAAAAATTCCTGTAATGCTTGATTACCTTCATCTACAAATGTTTTGTGCCGTATGTATTTACATTTACTGGTATTTGTATGATAAGTACTTACTCGGATTAAGAATTTTTTGAGCTTTCGAGTGACTTGCACAAAATGAACTGTATAATTTAAAATGATTAACGTAATATAAAAATGCGCTACCAATCGAGAAAAGTATATTCTGTAACATACAAGATATTATTTTTTTCGTTAATATTCAATAATCGATTATTAAAAGTTTATGTATTTTATAATTTTACCTTAAATTGTTCCGGTTGATCGAATTTATGAAAATTAGGTTCTTGGTGCAATGCTTCTTCTAAATTTTGCAAAAATTGATGTTGGAACTGAACAATCTCTTGGATATTACCAAATAGGACTGCAATTTCGGCACCAGATAAAAATGTCTCTTGTTTTAGTGGTTCTAAATAATTCTCCAACAAATTGTTTAAGTGCTGTAAAAATTATTATTTTATATTTTTACGTCAAATTTAACGTCGCAAAATGTAATTAATTATTTTAACAAAATACCTTAATATAGGATTTTTCAGTGTCTACAAGTTCAGATATAACTTTTCTGAGTTTTTCGGCATCTGTTAATTGGCGACCTATAGTCAAAGGAGGATTCGGCACATTAGACACTAGTATAGTAGGGCTAGTTCTTCTTGCTGGCTCTGGAGATCTACAAAATCCAGTTACTTCACCTGCACTCTAAAAAAAAAAACAAAACAATTTTATACAATTTAAAACTAACTATTTTTTTAGTAAGTATTGTTAATAACAATTTATACAATATACCTTGATTAAATTTTCGATTTCAAAAGAATTTCCTCTAGAAGCATGTTTCGGATCTTGTGACATGTTGTTAGTTTCTAAATCATAAAGACCTTCCCTGTCTAATTAATTTTAATAGAATAAATTTCAATTTCACAATGAAAATTAATAAATTTAATCAACTTACTCCACCCTGGGGCCGGTACAATCAAACCTGATATCATTTCTTCTGAGATCATTGGTGGATCTGTGGGTGGCGGAGGACACACTAACGATTGAATTATATCATCGGTGGTCTTTGAAACGATTCTCGAGCCTGAAGGTAATTGAGGAGGTTCAGTTCTGGATGATCTCATCATCATACTTAGAGATAATTCTTCTTGAAGAGCCGATTCTAAGTACATCATGTCTAAATCGCTCACTATGGCACTATTTATTACCATAATCTCATCACCTTTAATTAATCCTGTAACCCAGCATTTATTCAGAGTGTGTACAAATTGATTGACGTAACATAATTTTATGGAATTTCAATTAATCAAAATTTTAGTTTTTAATATTTAAAAATGTAATCACCATTTTGTATAGCAATTCCTTTGTCTTCAACTCTGCTTACATAACAACAAAGTTCATCTTGCCTTTCAGCATTTTCAATGAGCTCTGCTTCAACTGAAAATCCCCACATATGGTCTAACGTATTTCTTTCAAGCTCTACTTGATAAAGAATTTTAGCACGAACTTCAACAACTTCGTGGGTATGTAACTAAATAAAAATACAAATTTGTTATATACATATATAAGGTGTTTTATTAGACGATTACGATTATGATTTTTTAATTTACTCAAATGGAATACTTACATAGGTTTCGATACTATCGGTTCGATGCGGAACAAAATAATTATGATCTTCCATATCTCTTCTCTTCTTTACCCTGACAAAATGTTCCATTGGATTGAATCCTTTTCTCGAACAAGACAATGCCAAATACTCATCAACTGTCATTCCTTCTTTTAAATGTATTTGAACAGACTGAAAAACAAATGTATTACAATATCATGTATGTACATATATTGTGCTAGATTATTGTAATTTATACTGTTTTATAAATTATTAAAGTTATATAATAATTCATATTAGGTAAATTGTAGTTATTACTATAGTTTTTAACTATATTTATTGAGATTGTGATTTAAAAATGTCTTATTTACTCGCAAAAATTTAGTGTTTATAAATTTAATCAAAAGAGTGTTATAGCTAAGAAGTTCTATTAAATTAATCGATTATATTTACTTGATTATCGGGTAAGGATACTTTAACAGTTTTTTCTGGATCATCTCTTGATGTTGACGATTGCAATGATCTTCTACCCGAGCTACTATTTGAACGAGACAAAGCTGGAGCTTTTCTTTTTGTCGCACCACGTCCAGCCAAAAGGTTGTTGAGCAATGACGGAGAACGAGCACATATAAAGGCGTGCAGTGACGACACAGTGAATACACCTAATTTGTTTAAAGTAATTTTCGTAGCTCTGGACACGCGTGTTAAAAGAATCTGAAATTTTTCGTATCGCATTATTCGTATGTCCAACCATTAATAATGACGTTGTATGTAATCAATTATGGGTATTATGTATTAAATTACTATTATGCTGTATCGAGCGATAATAAATAAATAAATATGGATAAACGACTACCTTAGGATTTGGAAGTTCTCCGTTTTGTAAACTTGCCATGTAACATTTAAGTCGAAATTGCTCACAATGTAATCTCTCTAAATTTTCTTCCCAAGCTAAAATTTGCTTTTTTATTTGTTCTTTTGTATCTGGATCCGTTAGCATTTCTACTTGAACTTCGGCCATATGTTTGAGTTTTTGATCCTACATAAAAACAAATATTAATTGTATAATAAATATTAATATACATATACATATACATATATATGGTTTAAATTACATTTTTTTACTTGACAAAATATTTAGTACGGCATTTTTCATTTTTATTAAATTTGAATAATTTATGTAAAATAAAAACATTTAGATATATAAAATACATTAAATATATTAAATTGTGTTTATTGAATACGTAAATATTCAATTTACGAAATGAACGTAATTTATAAATTGTAATAAATGGTTAGACGAGAGTGGGATTAATTAAAACCTATACAAATACAAAATAAATTTGCGTATTAATGAATACGAAATATGTTGCGTGAAATTTGATAAATGATAAATTTAATGAACAGTATATTAAATAACAGATGTATTAAATGAAATTGTGGAGTTCATTTTAATGGTAAACATAATACGTTAAGAGAACTAATGAAATTAATTTGGCAATATCAACTGATTATTAAGAATATTATACAGATAATTAGTTGTTTAAGTTAAAACGTGGCCTACTTCGAATTTCTTAATCTGGTATTAACTAAACAGTTAAAATTTCAACGATAACGTAACACTGTGCAATTGATCATACGCTTACTATTTATAATGGTTATTAATTATTCTCAAAGTGTAAATAAAAACTTTGTGAATTTTTTTATTCATTATAATAAACATATGTTAACACGAGTAAAATAATTAGGCATAAGCGATATAATAAATCGGATGGACATAATAGTTATTAAAATTAATATTTCAAGCGACACAAACTATGTTTCGTGACTAATAGAGATACACCCATATACAGTGATTACGAATATCTCTATGAAATTAAACGGAGGTAATTATGATTTATAAAATACTAACCGCTTCCACTTGTTTTTCGATTCTATAAATTTCTTCCTGCAATAAATGAAGCGTTCCTATTTTTCCTCGATGCCTAGCAAATGCTGCACCGCACGCTGAATGTATACTGTTCACCCAATTTTCCAATTCTACTTGACACGGCGCCTGGAAAATAATATATTAATTACGAAATAAATACGTGTATAAGTTATTGTCGTATTTTTATTTTCTGTGAGCAATTGTTTGTTCATTTATTTGTAATTTGTTAAAATACTCTATATATTAAACGTACTGTCATATTTTTATTCGTGAATTTCAAAATTTGTGTTACGGAACGTCTGTGTTTATAAAATGTAATGTATCGATACGAAATATTTGCCATTGTTATATTTGAAGTAATAAGCATATTGAAATAAGGTGCTAATCGTGTAAAAGCCTATAATCTAGTTCAATATCGTAATGAACAAATTCTAATCACATCTATTTATTGATCTGGTGCAAGTATAATTAAAAAAAACGTATCTAATGTAAAACAAACATAGAAGATCAGATTAACTAACCAACTGAGTTTCTAAACTTTTTGATTACATCGAACAACTATTTTATACTTCCAGAAAATAAATACTTTTTCATCCTGCTAAAATGTATAACATATAATATTTACCAAAATATAAATCGACAAAAGTAGTAAATTTATTATTCTAATTTAGTTATTATGTAATAAAAATGGGATTAATAATAACATACCTGAAATAGATAGGCGTCTCCAAAAGCTGTACTTAAACAGAAAATATAATCTCTCTTAGGGTGTTCTGGGATAGGTTGCATGATCGCTCCATCGACTATTATTAGATGTTTTGGTGCTGCTTCTACACTTCGGCCTTCTCTGGAATCGCAGGGATAGAAGAGTAACGTGGTACCCTTGAGGCACACCCAATATCCTTTCCAACCTCTTTTTCTGGCAAGCTCAATTTGGTGCTTTTTGCGCAATAACCATTTTTTTACGCTCAAAAACCTAAAACAATAGAATTAATAAAACAAATTATTGAAGATCAATTATCATGAGCGTTAATGGTAAAATAATTTTAACAATCAGTTTCGTTTTAATAAATTGTATAGCTCGTCTGAAATATTTGTTAAAAAAATGTCTCAAGTAGTGAAGTCGATTTATCAAGTGAGTAGCTACTTTTATACTAAAATAAAATACACGATATTTCCTGTTAATAAATAATGTAAGTACAATAGGCTATTATTTTTACTTCTTACAAAACACTATTGAGTTTATTATTTTTATTTCTTTATAAAATATCACTCACACATTTACATACACACACATATATATATATATAGTGACCGCCATAAACCGAACAAAGGCAATACAAAGGTAAGTGAGTGGCTTTCATTATGTGAAAGCCACTAAAGAATAAAATGAATTTTTCTCATCATGTGTCAACCATTTAAATGTTACGATACATTTTTAGAAGTGGTGTATAGTTTTTGAAAACTTCATCTTGAGATGAAAGACCATATGAAAAAATATACCTGTTTTAACATCCTAGAAATATACTTACAGTTTACAAATAAATTTTTTATTTAATATTAAAATTGACATTTTATAATATTATGTATTCAGAATAATACTCATTCCAATTTATTAATGCGATTCATAATAATAAAATTGTAATAAATCTTCCTTAAGCGACACTTTTAGTTCGTTAATCATATGATATAAGTTTAAGATCTTAATTAACAACTTATTAAATTCAAAAAAATATAAACATATATTTGTTAATATTTGTCTCATAATATTTTTAAAATTTCAAATGTAAAAAACTATAAAAAAAATACAGTGTAATTTTAAATTTTTGTGATAATTACAAAGTTTATGCGGTTATCTTAACTTAATCAAGGTCTTATAATTCACAGTATGTACTCGTAAAACGTTTTTTTAGGAATAATCAATCGCGAAACGGCAATATTTTCATAAAAAATAGACCATTGGCAATTTGTTGAAGTTATATAATGTTGACATATTATTTATATCTAATAACGTGGCCTTAGCATCGTTGAAGCAAAAAATATATTTAACTGTTTTCATTCTAATATAGCAATATATATATATGTATACCGTAACTGATATTAAATATGTATAGACCAATAAAAGAGGAAAAAGATTGAGACGTACTTTTTTACATTTTTTACACAACGCCATTTCACGGGTTTTGATAGTTATATAACGTGAAATAAATCGGAAATAAACCTTCTGGAATTGACAGAATTCATATAAACTTTAAATATATACGTATTTTTGTTCAATATGCATGACGGTTTTTAAACATTTGTCGAACTAAATAAGTTAAATTAAATATACGGAATTTATATTTACTATATAACTATATGACTATATTTACTATATAACTACTATTATTAGTTATCCAAGCAATGCGTATATATATATTGTTACATTTAATCGGAAAAATTATTTAAACATTTAACACTAAAGTTGTCAATATTAACCGTTTATATTATTATTTTTCAAAAATTTATCGATAAAATAAATCACGCGTTTGACACACCTTATAAAATATTGTACCATAACTCTGGGGTATTCATCCTAGAAGTTATAGTGATATTTTTCGGAAAAATAAGATAAGTTTTCTCAAAACTGATTTTATTTTAAAAAGGTTTCAATCTGGTTTTATTTACAAGAAGATATATTTGGGTGTATATTTTTGAATTTGTTTGTCTATGTTGTTGACCCAAGGTTTTTATTATTTATATAATAAGTATACAAAAATAATTTCAATTTTTATTTAATATACGAGAAATATCTGTCGACGCGTGTTTGATTTACCATACTATTCATACACTATAATATACATTTAAATATTAATTAAACGACGAAGTGTATACGCTTCGAATTGATTTTTACGCAATACTAATTGTTTTAATCCATTATTAGTGTACTTGGCATATTAATTGAATTATTTTTTAAAAACAAATTTATATATCGATAAAATTAAACACAGAAGTTACGAATATTAACAAAAATGTTGGTAGCATAACAATAGTATGATAACTAGTAATATTATACTTGACCAAATTATAAAATGTTATTTGTAAGTAAAATAAACGAAATTATAATATATTTTAATAATGCGTAGCAATTAATACTGATATACTACAAATATTAATACCGTTCATCGGTTTATGACATGTTTATAATATGTTGAAATGTTATGAAATCAATTGAAAAAACAAAATTCTATGCCAACGCGAATCATATATTTTAGAGAAGACTTTTTTAATTGCCGTGAAACATAGACAGAAATCATATACTGTATATACTTCGTTCGCGCAGAGTTTTTAAATAATGTCAAAAGTTTAGGAAACAATTATTTGTTACGTAACACCGTAAGTAATTAACCAATTGTGGAAACGTAAAAATACGAACAAGCGGGTCAAAGTTATACGAATACTGGTACCGTTAAAATGTTGTCTGAGGATAGGAAAATGAATTAGCGAACCGTACAGTTAGAAAGTAATACCGACATTAATGAATGTAAACAAAAATAATTGCGCACGAGAAATATTTTAAAGTTGCAAGTTGAAAACAAAATAGAATTAAAAGTACAAATAATACGACACTACCATTAACCAGGGTTGGAAAGAAAATAAAATAAAATTAGAAAACAGAAAACTATAGTAAATCGACGGAGAAAATTTCCGCTTTACGTACGTTTATTTATTGGGTCAAAACATCGGCGTTTCTTATAACGGAGAACAAACAATAACGGATCGTATTGAATTACGATCGTGGAGCACAGATAATAACAACATCGTATTCTGAGTAGGAATATGAAAACTTAAATAAATTTTCAAACGCCCAAAATTATATAAAAATGCGTAATACATTATGTAAGCATAGACTTCGGAGAAACATATGCGAATATTACCAGATAGTGGATAAATGTGTCACTTATTATTTAGCTTCTTGGTTTCAGGGATTCGGATATAATAAATACGTGTTATTCGTATACAATTGCTAACCCTAATCTATAATTGTCATAAAACCGCCCGAAAAATATGTATGCGACTATTGTTACGGATTGTTTATATGTATAAAAAGTTAGACACTTTCGTTTGATTTACGGGCAAAACAGTCGCATTTAATTACTATAACTATATCGCGCCAACAAAACGTTCACGAGTGCAACCAAATACAACGCGAATATTCAACAACATAATTTTTCAAACGGACTCTTTCAACGCGAACATTTTTACTTTCGTTTTTCTACTCAATACTAACCCGTATGGAAATATATGAAAATCGTATACAAATTAACCAATTAGACATAAAATATGTGCGTTATTATTTTGTAAAGTTATCGGATATCTTCACAAAATAATAATAATATGTCTACGGGTATATTTATTACCTATATAATTTTAAACTTAAAAGCGAGTTTTATAAAACTTCGAAAATATTACGAAAGTTTTTATTTTTTGCATGAATATAAATAAGTTTTATTTGAACACTCGTAATTCCAAAATTGATATATGTAAAATTAAAAAAAATATGTAAGATTTCAGAATCTATATTAAAAAATCTTGTTTTTTTCTTAGCTTATATTATGCGATATTTGAAATTACTATAGTCACGAAAGATCGAATATATTTTTTTATAATCATTATTTGATGAATGTACGTACATAATGTCTGGTAAAAACTTTTTGCGAGACATTTAACAAATAAAGAAAAATAGCCGTTTAATGTACGAATTAAAAAATATAATATAAATCAGTATAACAATTACTAAATATGTTACGTATGTAAATTAATTATGAAGTAAAATTATCATTGTACTTATTACGTAACTCGCGTAATGGATTATTTCAAAGAAAGAAAGAACAAATTCCCATTTTAAATTCGAGTTATAGTTTAGTTTTATATTGAGACAAAACATTCTGAAGAGCAGTCTCCAAATTTCGTTGAAAATATCACGAAAGTAATAATGTGAGATTCTGAGATTTAAGTCATTAAAGCCGACATTTGAGCATATATTCATGGAATCAATATTGCGAAACAACTTAAGCACTACGTATTTGGTAGTTTTCCAAATGAAAAAAAAGGAGAAAAAATGTACCTAATACTGAAACCGTCTGTTCGCGCCGAGACTGGCGTCTTATCCGTTATTTATGAACGACGGCGGCACTAAGAAGAAACTGTTTTATTGCTCTGACCCCGTTCCATCTCAGAGACTTTATTCCTCTCCTCCGTATATAGTTTCTACATTGCCAAACCCAAAACTTAGCTAGACAGTATGTCTTCCACTATTTCGGTAAAGCGAAAATGTAATTGTGTAAAAGCGAATGAATTGAATACTAGAACTGTAATCTCAGTCATTGGACCATTTTTGGTGAACAAATACATTGTCGTTATTTCCTGTTTAACGGTTAACTTGTTAAACGATTTCAATTCTTAACGCAATCTCGTAGGTTTCAGAAAAAAAAAATTGAAACAAAACAAAAACTTTAATTAATCGTATACAATCATTACGTTATATACCAATTTCAACGAATACAAATTGAACTGGTCACCTCCCTATATACCATATACCATTAATTATATGTTGTCTTTAAATTAATTTAAACCTATATGCGTATGTATATTATGGTTTTCAAACAAATACACGTAACGGACCGGTCTACCTAAAACGGTTTTGTAATCGTTTAAAAAACATTATATAGTGTATATGTTTGATTGGGTATATAAAACGGTACCGTTATTTATAAATTCGAAAACCTAGTTTATTTTCGATTAAAATCAATCGCGTTTTATTTTATTTTTCGTTGCCGCGGCTTTTGAAAATATCGGATACGTTTCCCGGCTAAATACGTGGAAATAACTAACTCGTAAATAAAAACCGCGCGCGAGTATTAAAATATTTAACGACAGATTATATGAATAACGCGTACGGAACAATCACGTATTCGTGTAGGTCGTACGCCGCGCGGCGTACGTTTTCGTTTTCGTCGTTTAATACGTGAGCGCGCTGACCTAGACGAGATTTTCATTAAAAACATACGAAATAGAACCCCTCTTCCCCGGTCCCAAAAGCGTCAATTTGAAAATATGTTTACGTACCCTGCTTTTCTGACAGCTCCCGTGCAATTAAACGACGCGGCTGCAGTCCCTGTTTGTTTACCCCGGTACGGCGAATTCTGAGTGCTCTCTCCGTCGTCTTCGTCACTGATCGCGGTTGTCAAAGACATACGATCGTCGTCCGATATCTGTCAAATGCAATAACAGACGATTAACCGCTATACGACGATGGTTTTTATGATTTTAATATTACACTCATATATATGTATTTCGGGTTAATTAATTCGTTCCAATATAAAAAACTCCGGATGAAAATATTATTATATTATATAATGAGTATCGCGAATTAACGCGATATAGACGGTACTTTCTGTGTTTACTATGGCGTATTCGAAATTCGATCTAATTAAACGAAATTTTCATTCTGTTGTTGAAATATATTGTAAGTACATTAAAAAAATTACGACTTTTTTTCACCGTATTTTACACGATTTTAATACACTTTTAATTTGCCGCGACGTTATTTCACATTATCAAATCCGAATACGTCATTATTATTTATTCGAGAACAGTTGTACTTGGTTTTACGAGTATAGACAAATTTTCGTTATCGTATTTACTTATATGTGTAAAAAAAAAATAAAATAATCACGGAAATAATTTTTTCGCTCCAAATCCATAGACAACTGTTAACAACTATTCTATATACCTTCGATGTTCTGGCAATATATTGAACAATTCGCGCGCACATGTATAATTTTATAATTTACGAACTATATAGCCTCTCTCCCTCGCATCCGCCTATAAATATAGAATATAAATATTGCTATGGAATAAATTGCACCGTCATTTTACGTCACCTAAAAAACGAATTATACGGACGTTGATTAATATATCTATGTAAGTGTATATCTGTATATAACGCAATTTCGTAATACGTCGAATTATTCGTTAATAAAATATAAAGCATTAAGTGAATATTGTGTAAATTTTCGACATTAATTTTGAATAATCATCAATTTCGTTTATAATAAAATTTTAAATAAGAAAAACGTTTTATACGAAAAACAATTTTTTTCAGTTAGAGTAACTTTTGTTTTGTTAACGAAACTGGTACGATGAACAAGTTATTGTAAACATTTTAATAGCAAATTAGTTATTTAATACCTTTTCTGTACGATAAAATATGGCTTTATGTTTCATTAAGAACTACAATAAAAGTTAATAACTATATAATATAAATGCAAACATTTATAAAGAAAACGTTGATATTAAATTTAATTATAAAAATAAAAATAAATGTTTTAAAGCATACTCGGCGTTTTGTTTTTATGCGATAATAAAATATTAAATTATTCCAGGAAAAATATATAAAAGCCTCGATTTAATTTTACGCTATTAAAATTTTTATATATTTAGTCTTTATCGTAATCGTATTTACGTTTGAAATTGAATAATGTAATTTTAATTTTTGATTTATAAATACAATATGCGCGTAATAATTATTTGCCTTCAATTTTTATATCGAACCGAGTAATTTATTAATTAAATATTTAACGAATAAACATTCAAAAGTTAACGCTGAATTTATTACAATCAATTTTGTATAACGATAGAACAATTTCCCGGTAAAAATCTTATGTCTTAGTGTAAACTTCAAAAGAATAACACAAAAGACAATAGTTTACTCTCAAGATTATGATATATTTAAAACTATTTCTTATAGTTTTAAATAGATTTTGTAACCAAATTCTACAAATATCATAGTTTATTGCAAATTGTTACAAATTTTAATTAATATTATTATTTATAGTAATCTCGTTAATTCAATAATTAATAACTATTACATATATCCCAATAATCACCTAAAATGTACTGTTATGAAACATAGTTTATGTTTATATTTTGGTAACGATTAAAAAAAAGTAATTTATTTACGTTTTAGAATATTCATTAAAAATGGTTTTTAATTCGAAAATATCATAAATTGTTTTACTTACAAAAAAAACCTCGAATTTAAATATTTTTAACGATTTTATTATCATAATGAAGCCATTAATAATTAAAAACCCTAAAATATAGAATTGCCAACCATATATTTTAGTGTATTTTTCTAAAAATTATAAATTATAATGAAAATGTACATTTCGATCTCTATAAAAAATTATTTTGTAACGTTGATGAAATCCTACGATAAGAATATACGCATTTTAACGAATAACAATTTTTATATACCATTTTAATTAACGACCAATATTTTACATTTTGTTTTTTCATTTAAGAGAAGTTTAATATTTTACTTTTCTATCGAAAATGTATGGCGCTAGCCCAAATCACTACATTTAAAAACCCTTTTGTATAAATATTTTCAAATTGATATCCGGATTAATGAATATATATTTATCGACTAAATGAACATAAATAATTCTTTAATAAAATTGTTCGAACGATTTCGATATATATATATGGTTTTTTTAAGTACTCGAAATAATATTTATAAAATTTCAGGTTTATTAAATTGTCTTTTATTACGAAATTATATTATGAATTACACGTATAATTTAATACAGCCTAAATATACTGGCGATTGCGGTTGTGTGATGTATATATAAATTTGTGTACTACCTATACACATAACGCACGCATATTATTAAAATATCTATACATCATATTACCATAGTACGTGAGTAAGTATAACGTACATAGTATACATACATGTAATGATGAACACACACACATACAAACGAGCATGTATTGGAGATCAATAGACTTTGTGCAGTGAGGACAAAGTGCTCGAAAAAGATTTTCAAGGATTAGCTTTTAACACAATTCATAGGTATTATATTATATATATATATTCATATTATATATGCAGTATGCCAGTGCATGTATAATACTGCATACCTCATATATATAAAATATATTTGTCAACGTATCATATATATATATATCACAATCATTCATAATGCTATTTTGTATTATTTAAAAAAAAATTATACTTTTTATTTATTACGATTAAAATTATAATATATATATATAGCAAATTTATTTTATATCGACGAAATAAACATCACATTGTTGTCATGCCTATATGCGCATAATTCGGTATCCAAGGCCTGTTTATAAATTAACAAGACTTCATAATCGTTTGTGTGTGTATAGTCTAAATCATTTCTGGATTTTGGCGAGTCTCACGCGCATTTTTCTGCACTTATTTACTATTCAATTTACGCAAATCGTTTGTTTGATTGACAATTTCTATACTCTCGTGTATTATACACAAGTTCTTTACGAACAAAGCGGCGCTAACGTATAGGGAAGTATAAGCTTTCAGTTACGTTAGAATCAACGAGTCATATAACGTTTGACTCCACAATGGACACAACAATGGGTAAGTCGAAAGAATCAACTAGTTTGATTATTATTATTCAGGTATAACCTTTAAGTTGTAACATAAATTTTTTTGAAATTTCGATTTTTATAACGTTCATTTTTAATTTGTATAATTAAACACTCAATAGACGTATCTGACTGAATAAATTGTCGCGGTCATTTTATAATTTTGGGGCGTTATAGACACGTGAATTTTATTTGTTAAATTTAGAAAACGGATCACTTCTCGTAATTCCGAAAGTGGAAAATGAAGATGGATCAGTGGTAAGTTAAGTTTCCATTTAATTCAATTGGCGAAACAAATTAATCGTTATATATTAACGACAATTCGCCGTCAAAATGAATAATTGGTTGCCGTTACGTAATAAGGGCTACAAAATCAAGAACGAACATGACACTTTATCAGATGTGACGGTAAGAAGGTACACACGAGCTAATGACGATGATGGTGAAAGTGGAACGGAACCCCTTCGCAAAAGAATAAAAAGCGAATATGGAAACGACGTAACTGCTGATGTGCGATTAACATCTATTCAATTTTTAAACTCCTATTACGCCCGTATACTAATTATTACATTGTTCGAATAGAATCGATACGAAATCAATAATTCGTTGGAATTTAATAACAGCGAAAATGTCGAACGTATACACGCGTGTTCACCGGTCACGAAAACCGAGTACGACAATGACTTGTGGAACACGGACGGTGGACCTAGTCCTCAAATTGTTAAAACCGAATGTCAGTACGGCTTGGCCGGTAACGAAATTGTTCATAATGACGAGGGGAACATGGACGACAGCCCTGTTCCTCGAATAGCTCAAATCGAATGTCAGTACGGCTTGGACGGTAACGAAAGGGTTTATGACGACGAGAGGAACATGGACGTTGGCTCTGTTCCTCAAATGGTCCAAATAGAAAACCAATACAACTTGATCAGTAACGAAAGGGTTTACGAGGACGAGAGGAACATGGACGTTAGTCTTGTTCCTCAAATAGTCCAAATCGAAAATCAATACCACTTGATCGGTAACGAAAGGGTTTTTGAGGACGAGAGGAACATGGACGTTAGTCTTGTTCCTCAAATAGTCCAATTCGAAAATCAATACTACTTGATCGGTGACGAAAGGATTTATGAGGACTGGAACAACGTGGACGATATGATTATTCTTGGAACGATCAACAACGAACTCGAAGACGACTTGGTATTAACGTCTGATTCTGTTGTGTTAGCACATCGATTGTCCATTAATTAATACGTTTTCTGCACAGAACTCGTACGATTCATATCAATCGTCCCGTAACAGAGACGAAATGTTAAATAATCATCAACTTCATACGAGAAATGAGATCGCCGACATCATCGAAGGGAGTTACTGGCGAGA
>JAIPRN010004062.1:0-17223 GCA_025469175.1 Geopemphigus sp. TES_GeoC_2020 | reverse complement strand
TAGATATTATGCGTTTGTGCCAGCGCTTCTTCTAATTCCCGAAACTCTTTTCAAACTCGTTCTTTGTGATAGCCTTTAGCTCTTTCAATAGTGCCCTTTTAATGTCGTCTATGCTTGTAAAACGACGGCCCTCTAAGATTTTCTTAATTTGTGGAAATAGAAAAAATTCACACTGAGTCATGTCTGGTAAATATGGAAGCTTGCGCTTCGTTACAGTTTTATTTTTCCCTAAAAATTTACGAACAAAACAATCGGAATTTTTAAACACGCGAAATTAAAAAATTCCTGTTAATTTTTGAACATAAACACACACACACACACATATATATATATATAAACCGGTACGTATTTATAGGCGTTTGTTTTCGGAGATAAATGGTTTCAATGCTCCTTATACGGATAATAACAATAAAGCGCGGAGTGACGGGACGACGAACTGGCCGGAGGAGACAGGTGCCGCCGCGAAGTCGGACTTTTCGTGCGCGCGCGCACCCGACGACCCGCCGGGCTGTGCGTAATTTATACTAAAGGCCGCGGCGATATTTCACCCTGTGCGGCGATCCCAGCAGAGGGACTCGGCCGGCGGTCTCGGGGGCGGTGCCCGGCGCCTAATGAGATCGGCGGGCTATTCGAGACACCGACACCGGAACTTCGTCCTCCCTATCTACACCCGCCACACCAGCTCTCATTCTCCAGGGAGAACGTCGGCAGGTATATAAAACCCTAATTACTTTCGTCCCAACACCGTCGGCGCGCGCGCGCGCGCGCCATTGCCGTTGTCGTTACGACACACGATCGGTGGTACGCCTAGAACGGCCACCGAGCTATATTTGTGTACGGCCGACTCGTTGAGGTTACTCTCTAATTTTTTTAAACTCTAGCCGCGTTCGTTCAAAAAAATCCCACGCGTTCGGGATAAGGTACGTTTTACACCGTTTTTTTCCCATTGACTCGCGTTAATCGATTGTGCGTTACCAAAAAGACGGGCTTACACAAAAACAGGCCCGGTCCATTTGACGCCACAGTTTTTTGTTTTACAGACTCGCCACCGCCCGTTGACACCGGTACAGTTGTGAATCGATGTTCGAATAACCAAATTAGTTGGTACACGTTAAAAGTAATTTCATCTTGTTTTGCCGTACTACCAAGAAATCATATATATTTCTGAATATGTCTAATTGCCAGTTTGTTCAATTATTAGTGTATCGTCGTTATATTTGATTCGTATTCAAAAATAGGCATTTTTACAATAGTTAATTACGCCGTGGTATTCCACTAATCGTGTAATATTAAGATCGATATTTTACTCACTAGTTCGACGATCGCGTTTTTATTATAATTCTATTCTATGGTACCCATATCAACTTGGTTTGGTTAAAGAACTGGAGGCCATCCAAAATGGATTTTTAATATTTTTTTCTTAACGTATATAAAGAGTCACTACTCGTCGTATGCGTCTTTGCTCGTATTTTAAACGAGATATATTAAAAGGTAAAAAATCTTGTCAATTTAATTGGTAACTCCGAATTGTTATCTATAATTCATTTTGAAGTAGCTCCAAGTAATTAACGTATTTCGATTAAATTGATGTATTTCTACCGATTTCCCATTTAATGTATAATCTTTAGATTAATCGCGTAATAAAACTACTCAATACGTTTAATCAATTTAGGACTTTAACTTTACGTAATATGTCATATTGTATACAAGTTTTTATTGCTATTGGCTTTCCTTCTATATGAAATATATAAATAATTAAATAGCATAAACCTATTTATATTATAACCTACTGTCACGAGAGTGTGTGTGTATGTGTGTTTATATAATGTATGGTATTTGGACTTTAATGTACTAAAAATGTTTTAAATTCTCTTTTCAAAGTATGCTTTTATGCTTTTATTTTATATAAATATTTTTTTTAAATAATAAAATAAAAATAGTTCCCATTTTCATTTTTTATGTTATTATTAAAATATTTACGTTTAAGAATAATAAATAACGATGGGTATATTTTAATATAATAAATTTTATACAAGTAACACGTTTAATATATTTTGTTAAAAAAACGAATTTTAATTTCAATATAATTCAAATTCGTAAACTTGATTCACTACTTATCGGACAGTATTTGATGAAAATATGTAAGCGCCTATAAAATCTGGTCCTAAATTAAATTGCAAGAATGTACACGGCAATTTGGTTCCCTATTGTTTATCAACAATGTGGTTATGATTCAGAAAACGGTTATCGTTAAGCAAATATTTATGCGTCTCGACATTTTCAAATATTTTCAAACTTACGCATTCAACAACAATGCATTTTTTAAAGCTCGTATGCTTCTTTCCGTTGAGTAAAATCGTTACGTTACATCGACGCCAAACCCGGACAGGTTTTTTTATTAATTTTGCCTGAAAATAATATTAGCAGGAAAATATTCTCGAGTAATTCATATTATAGTATTACGAACGTTAATTTATGTTTACGTTTTACTAACCTTTTTTTTAATTTTATTATATTACATTTTGTTAATTTACAACAAAAACAAAAGTTTAGCGTTTAGCGCTTCTTAAGCTGTAGTCGGTCGGCTCCTCCAAGAAGACGATCTAGGGGCTCTACAAGCTCGTTCGATTTTAATTAAATTAAAATATTGAACGGTCTACGTTTCTTCAGAAAAATGTTTTTTGAAAAGTTGATTAATGATTTGGTGTTTTTAGTATCGATTCATAATCTATGTCTTACAGATTACGTAACGTGAATTATGTTATTCGTTCGTTTGCTATTTGAAAGTTGCAATCTATCCGGTTCTCGAGGTTTGGTAGGTTTTTTTTTATTTTTTAACAAACAATGGGCTCCGGAAACCAAACCGTTAGAGCATCTAACAGCCACAGTGAATTGAAACAAACGGTCGATAAGAACGTTGTGTTATTTGTGGTGACCAACGCGTTTTATTTAAGAAAAGATCAACGATTATAAAAACGTCCTTTTCCGTCCCCATTTGAAAAGACCTATGTCCAAGTTGTTCCCTTAATCGTAATTGTCGTGCTCGCAACTCGGTTCGAACACCGTGTACGCGCATAATATTATTATAAACGTCGTCGTAACATCCAACCATAAAATAATTATAATAGTAATATGTACAGATATACCTGTTTAATAGACGCTGTAATAATCTGTCCTTTATTACGGCCATTATACAGGTCGGTATAAATTATAATACGTTTTCTATATACAGAGCCACGGCGTGTTCGATAAGAATTTGATCACGCGGTATCGTCATTATTTCGCGCCGAAATCCTATAAAATCTGTCGCGTGGGCACACAAACACACACCTTATGACGTCGTTCGTACGTAAAACGGTCTCACCTGATCCCTGTCCGAGACGGAAGGTTTCGTTGTTTTTTCTCCGTTTCGTAAAGGATCGTGAACAACGAAAAATGTAACGGTAATTATTCGGTTACTATCATTCGAGATGGCGCAATGGTTACGACGATACTTCCGTACGTATGTAACTACAAAGGAACCTTTGTAGTTCATATATTCGGAATCGGGTGACTTACGTTGTAACGAGTTGACTGTCAAGAGTATTGTTTTTGATTCCCAAAAATCCCGCTACCGCCCGTCCACGCTTTATTCAATTTAACCGAACGGTCCCCGCTCGTTTTACGCATATCGCGTTATCGACCGTTTCGCGTACACTTTAGCTCGAATAGCGACGATTTTTCCGACGGAACACGTTCGTCACGAAATTTCCCCGGTTAATTCGCCGACATTTTTTACAGCAATACGACCGGCGAGGCCCGGCCGGATGTCATATTTACGCGGTACGCGGTTCGGTATAATTTTTCCGTTCGTTTACACGGTTCCGTTTACAAGGTACCGTTTGGAGCGGCTAAGTGGGACCCACGAAACTTCTAACCCACAACACCACGGTACCGGTTCGGTAACGCCGGTATTCGCCGTTAGCCAATGACGAGACTTACCGTCAGATGTATGGCAGGCGGTAGGTGTGGTTTGTCGGCAGTGCATTCTTGAAACGACGCGCTCCGGCTCCGGCGGGAAATTTGCCGGATAAGACGGCGACGACGGACCATTATGAACGCTACCGACGTACCAGCCAGTACGGTGGCCGCCGTCAGCGCACCGACCAATAAACCGACCAGACGGTGGCCGCCACCACCACCACCACCGATTCCGTTAGTCTCCCCGTGGTTCTTCGTGTGTTGCGGCAAACCTGTAAACGAGAACGACTTTTTTATATCAAATTTACCGTACAATGGTCGCGTGTTTCACGGACCACGACGAACCTCCTGGAAATTTATAAACGTCATACAATTTCGTTTCGGCGCGAAAAACGAGAAATACTCTCGGCCCATTCGGCGGTATTTCACGTGCCCTGATTCGCCACGCGTGAACGAAAAAACGTATGCATGTTGGCCGGATTTTTTGTTTCTAGTTTAATTTCGAATAATGGAAAAATCGTGCGCGGATTTATAACGTGTTTGTCACCCGACCACCAGTTTCACGGTAACTCGAATAGACACGTAGGTTGTCGTTACGTGGCAAACAAAACTGTGAGGTTGCGAAGAAAAAGTTTGTACTGTTTTTCTTGTAAATAACAAATTATTTGAAACGATAACGTTCAATTTTCTCGGGAACTGAAAACATTTCCGCTTTTAACGTTATGATTTTCTTATCAAGGATGAACGAAACGTTTTCGCGTCACGTTTATTGACCCGAGTAATATATACAAAACAGAAAAAAAACCGAATAGTTTTATTTTTTTTTAAAGTTACATACGCATAGTATATTACAGCTTAACATTTAAGAAATTAAATACAATGGAGTTATTGTTTACAATGCATTAAAAAATGGTAAAGAACAATTGATATATCATTATAATAGTATTAAGAAGAGAGAATGGAGAAATCAAATGACGAAACAGGAAGACGTGAAAAAAATTATAAGCCTAGATATAACGAGCGGACAGGATGAATTTAGTATATTAGGCGGGGAGTCCGTGTAGTTTTAAACGTGAAATTAACAAATTAAATTCGTAAAAACGATTTTAAATTTTAAATTAAAACGACGATATTAATTAAACATTTATAAACAAAAACGGAAACATAATTAAAAATGTTTTCCACGTCCGGCTGAAATTTCGTGAATCTCGTCGAAAACATAAAAGTAGTATGCACGATATGTACAAAAACTGGGCATGGGGTAGGGGCGTAGGCTTCACTCCACATACCGGACTACCTCGAGGCTGGCAAGTTTGTTTTACACTTCCGACGAATAGAGTAAATACCGTTTATTTCGTTAATATACATTTATATTGGGACGAAAAATAATATCTATAACGGACTGTAAAAGCGTCGACCGATCCCGAAATTTCCCGATTTCTTGGTACGACGGACTGTCAATAGTACGTATATTTGATTTTCATCAGTGGGATTGGGCATGGTAAAGAGAGAACCGTTTGAAAATGTAAATATTCGAATAATTGCAATTTCGTACAGGGCCCGTCGATATATACGATCGTATATTATTCTACGTTTTTTTGTTAGTTTATAAAACTATCGAACGTACACGTTGTTTTATATGAGTTCTCCATACGGTTATAATTTTCGTTTAATTTTGCTACGAAAAAAATGTATTTTGAAATCAGTTGTACGATAATACGCACGTAAAATTATAAAATAAATTTGCCCATGCTCCGTAAATAACGTACATATTCGTACGTAGAACTTTTAAAAATAAACGTCCAATTACGCGCTTTTACAAAGGTCGCATATACGTTTTGGAGACGGAGGGATCGTCGATAGTGTTTGATAGAATAATTAATGACATTGTAACCACGAAAGTTTTTCGTTTACCTAAAAACACACTAACGCACATTTCCCTCGTTAAATATTTATACGCAAGGGAGCCAACACAAATTAGTTTATTTATAAATAGCCAACCACGATATATAATAATTATAAATAATTCGCCGTCTTTTTTTTAGAAAAATATATTAACTATTTTCTGTTGAAACGAATATTAGGCATATAAATAGCGGTCGTTTAAATGCGAATTTAATACTTTTTATATTTCCTCGTAAAACATTTATAATCGGAGGTGTACAAAAATGTATCTTAACGGTAATATCTGACGTTTATTATTTATTTATTTATTGTTTTTTGATAAGGAACGTAACTTAAGAACACACGAAGCGTTATTTTATTAAATGTTTGACGGGAAATTTATAACGTTAGATTACTCGTATATCGAAAAAAGTGAAACGTAAATGTCGACAAAAATATAAGAGCGGCAGATGTGGGACGGTAGAGGAGAATAGGGAAGTGAAATATTTATAAGGGGAGATAGAGGAAAACGTTTTTAAAATAAACGTTCTTTTATATCGTAAATACAGCTAGTAATGTCCCGAAATTTCGACCAGGTGAATTATCGTATAAGTGTCTAAAAAGGGGTACAAGGGGTTGTTTTAGCATCTCTGGTGAATCTAAAGGATAAGCTACCGGTATACGAATCTGTTAAATTATTGCGGATACTTTTAAATAAATGGTCCTGAGCTTCTATAAAAAAAAATCAGCGCTTTGGGTTTGGATATGTATATAATACAAGCCCTCGGTTACTTTGGACACTATTTTTCGATTCCCAAATGGGAACGTAATTTTCGAAGGCTGATTATTATTCGGAGCGTTTATTATTATTATTATTGTTTTCGCTACGTTTGAGTTTATTGAAATATATTTTGCGGTTTACAAAATGATAAAAAAAATAGCCGAACACTACATTTGTAAAAAAATCGAATAGTAATTCGCTAATTTTAGGTTACGTCTATTTATATATATGTAAACAAATATATCTCATAGTTATGTTTATTTTTTTATATTAAAATCCTTCGATTAGTATAAAAAAAATTATAAATAACATTGACGATTAAGTACATCTTAATGAAGAATATTTTTTGCGTAATCGAAGGACGATCGTTAAGTACTTATGTTTTATTATTGGGTTCGCTATTTTAGTCTACAGTAAAACGTGGAGAAATCGATTAGTTGTATTCATGGACACCGTTGATTATAACACTGTATTATAACACACAAAATAAGCATTTTTAAGGATCAAACGTGTTTATGTAAACAATAATTATCGTTATTCGATATGAATTGCGGCAAATTGTTGGCCTAGTTTCGAATTGAATCGCAAAATGGAAACGTAACGAACACACGTTTCGTTATGTTGCATAATTTTTAGATGCCGGTACATGTTGTAAATATTTTATACGATTTCCTCTAGCATAAATATTGGGGAATTTCTCATCTCGAATACAGGAATATATTTTTATTTTCTCTTCTCTTTCTACTTTTATTCGATGAAAAACGTTTTATTTTAATCAATACATTCGCGAAATTGTTCGATTCAATAATACAACGTTAGTATAAAAATATCATGGTTTTCGCTGATCACATCTGTGGACATGAGACGTTCGCATCGAACACAAATTCGACACGAAATATGAATAAATCCGTTGTTATACTTTTGTAGCGCAATTTTTTTTTCTAATTCATAACCCATGTAAAATTTGCCCAGTAATCGCGCAGATTTTAAGGTAGCTTAAACGATTCCATCACGACGAAATGAATTAAAACGACCGCACCACGCGCACTATGTTAGACAACATACATAATAATATTATGTACATATCAGTCTCGTATACCGTTATCAATTATAATATTAGCGTGTTTAGATTAAAGTTTCTAGTGACTACGACAAACTCTCGCTTAATTTACATAAATATGAATTTCATTACGATCTTCGGAACTACTTCTTAGTTGAATTAGTTTGTTTTTCTTTGAACACAACACTTCGCCGAGGACGAATAAATTTGCGCGTCATTAATAACGTGTACACCGTGCCAGGCTAAAACGGTTTAAACCGTATAATGCTTGTAATTGGTAACGTGAAACGTTCGGGTGCACTGTTTATAAAACGCGTTTGCTTCTATACACGATAACAATATGGAATACGAAATATTATTATGTTCACCGTGGTAAGTTATGGTCGATAACATAGTGGTTTGTGAAAGATGGTTTTCGTCCTTACACGTGACATATAATATGTGTGTGCGTGTGTGTTTAAATAAATATAAATATACATATAGTGTATAGAATGTTTTATATTATACACAGAAGGATTATAATACGTCGTTATTGGGGTCACGAAAACGCGTATCGGCGACACGAAATTTTATGCAAAAATTACGGACGTAAAAGTTTCCGTAGTAATAAAAGCTATAAACGCTACGGGTACATCGGATAAGAGTATATTTTCATTTTATTTTATTATTATCATTATTATTATTATTATTATTATTGATCGAAAGTGTATAAAGACTCGTTAAGATAACGAATTTACCGAAAACACCGGCCAACCGAGGACAACGCGGCGACGAGTTATACAAATCATACTTGGGGGTGAATTGTCGCGGACCTGGCAGGGGGGGATCCGGAAATTTCCCAACAAGCCAGATCCTATATGCCACGTAATGTACGTTATTTGTGGAAAAAAACTTCCTCCGTAATATACTGTCGTAAAAGTTATAACGCCGACGTTGCACGTGCGTAAACGGACGATACGAAAACGGAAAGTGGTTTTTTACTAATATTTTTGTTCGTTAAATTCAAGTAAAAAAAAAAAAATGGGAACGAACGAAATGCAAACTCGACGTTCGTTTAGTCGTAATAATATGTAAATTATCGTTTTCAACAACGTTTTCCGACATTAAATTTATCGCGAGTGATTTGATTCGTTAAAAATGTTTAATAGTAATACATACATAATTCCACGCCGCGGATCCTGCCGTCGTGTTACGTACATAAATCGTAGATCGCAGCGCGTGGCATTAACAGAATTGCCTATCCAGAGCGCCGTGCTTACGCCCCTTACGTCAATCAACCAACGCACGGTCGAGTCACGGTCGTTTGCAGATAATTTATAATGACGCAATCGGTGTTTACGTTAGCAATGAGTTACGCGCCAAACATACGTAGTAAAAATAATGCGAACATTTTTATTTGATTTGTAATCAATTCGGATGTGAAACATATACCGGTCGACTTATATACACATATTTCAATCGTTTTTTGGCCATTTAATTCGATTTAAAGTAATAGTTATACAGGTACAAGGTGTTCATAAAAAAAATAAAAATAAATTAGATAATCAATATTTAAACATCTTTGAAAGGGAAATAAAAAAAAGGTAGAACTTGGGAAAGAGAAACCCTGTAGTCTCGTCTATAAGCACAGTGAGTTTCACGACAATTGGCCGCATTCACGTCATTAGATAACGAAATGCACACGAAAAAGTCGTCATGGATGTTTCTGTGGAATAAGCAGCGTTTATCGTGGAACATTAATTCGCGGTGGTATGCAGTGCCTACATACCGTCTTTTTCACAGACAAAACATAGGTACATCAATATCAAGAATTATCGTCTGTGAAAAAGCGATAACTCTCATACGAATGTGGAAACTGACCAGCATTCACGAAAAATTGCACGATGGTGTACTGTTTCAAAAGCGAGAGTCGTTGGCCCTTTATTTTTTGTGATGACAATCAATGCGGAGCGATATCGAGAAATTGTGGAACTCTTCATTGCCTCTTTAGAGCCACACGAAAGAGACTGTAAGTTTCAGCAAGATGAAACAACGGCTCCTACAGCGTACACGATTATGAAACTTTTAAAAGAGATTTTTTAAGAACGCATTATTTCTCGACCGCTTTGGCCACAACGCGGCCTGGACTCAACACCACCAGATTTTTATTTATGGGGCTATATCAAAGACAAAGTCTTTCAGAAACCCCTAAATTCTATTGCGGAACTAAAGAAACGGATCGTCAAAGCAATAAACAGAATTACACCAGTGGTACTGAAAAAAGTGTTCCTCAACATGCAAAAGAAGATAGCGGCCAATTTGAGGGAAAACGGTGATCATTTTGAGCACATGTTGTAATTTTTTCCTTGTTGTTTGACTTTTTATCTTTTTTCAATATTTTTTATATTTTGTTTGCGATATTTATGTATAATGAAAATTATATATTAATTCATTATAAAAATACAAACAGAGTATCTATTTTTCTTGAAAACCCTGTATTATGTCATTAAGAAAAACGCCCAATATTTCGATAAATTTGTTTATTCTTCGTTGTAGATATATAACAAACGACGAATGTTGATCAATATGACTATTATTACGGTTTCGATTGAAAACAAAAACTAAAAGTCTATAATCAAATAGGAAGAAAAACAGTTCGTGTCGTTCTTGTAATAACGTAGCATTATATAAAACGCTAAACGTTTCGATAATACAAAAATTGGTCGGTAAAATGAACGGTTTATGGTAAAACGTAAACACCCGATACACACGTAAATTAATCGATCCAAATGTTATATATCTATAAAAAGCCGAAAAATATAATTTGTAGCGATTAATGTTTTTTTTTGTTTACGTGTATTTACCGCTCGACAGTCACCATAAATGGGTTTTCCAAATCATATTGCATTATTCGGATCACACTACATGTGGTGCACCTAAATTCGTCTATCTTACTAGCGTTTCACGAAGGCATTAAATTGCGAGCGATACCCAAAGGAGTTGTTTCCTTAGTATGTTGTAGAGATTAACGTAACGCCTACTCGGGAAATAACAATCCCGCATGCACGCTGAAATTTAAATTACCGACACTCGTCGGTACCGTAGCGTTTTTAATAGTCGACTTGTCCAATATTTTTCGGCCCGAGTTCGCGATCGTTCCAATAAGAAACTATACGGAAGTCAAACGATAAACACTTTATTACACGATTTCTCCCAATGGTAAAAGGTCGTGAATAATAATTAATATTGTGCATTGTAAGTGAAATTTCGTTCACGTTTAATTTTACGCAACCGTATGAGTAATAATGGTATCGCGGTACTATAGCTCAGCAGAATTGTGGTTATACAACAAGTAGTGGCGGATGCTGTCTAATGACTACAAATAACGACATGTACGCGGAGAAATACAGAGAAGAATTTATTAATGAAATATTCGATTGTCCGTCTTGTTCGGTACACAGTGCTAAATTCAACAATTTACCATTGTACACCGAACAAAACAATGATACAGTTTGTTTGTTTGATTCGTGAAACGTCTAACCGGTTATCGTCTGACCACTTTCGTGAATTCGTTAAGTTATTTTTACGTACATTTCTTAAGCCGGTTTCGTAACTTTCAATTTACGTTTTTTCTCATTTGAACTTTATTTAATCCAACGTAATTAAAAACCGCAATAATTCTCTAAGCCCATAAAATAATTTCAATGACGTGTATTAATATTTTGCAACGAAACACAGATTATCGCAGAAAAACATTCCGAGACTGTTATTAAATTTCAATTGAAACGACGCCAGCGGACGCTTCTTTAGTTGCGTATTTTCTTATGTTAATTGTTGAATATGCATCATTTCACGATACAATGTGCGTATACCTCGCTACGAGTTTGTAATCGTAAAATGTTTAACATCATTGTACTATAGAAACGTGGGCGCACTCTAACCATTGAAATTGCTATAGAACGATAATTATTATCGTACGAAGAATAATGGTTTAATGTGATTAGGAAAGGTTATACTTGGATAATTGTTTGCATCAAGTGTATCGCCGGAGTGGGTAGGTGGAACGTTTCGTTCCGTCGGGAATAATAAAAAATATATTTTTATAAAACTAATTCGAGGTACGCCAATTTGAAACGCGGTTTTAAGTTCCGAGACTATTGGGCAAATACGTACTTATTCCGGGACGAAAATTGGCACGTAGTTATAATTAAATTTAATCGAGGGAAATGTGTCTCCATTCCTTTCGCTAATTTTTTATTTGTTAAAACGTCTTAACCAAAAGCACGCGGGCTACGAAAATTGCCGCGCGAACGCAATTACATTCTATAAAATTATGTCAAATTACCACGAAAGCTTTTAATGTATAGTGAAAGGCGCTAACAAGTAGGTAAATATATAGATTGGCGCTTATTTGAACAATAGTAAAGTGCAGACGATACTAAGGCGGTCTTGTTCACCGTTTTTAGAATATTAACAATTATGGGTACGGGCATGTGACTCATGTGGCTTATTGGTTAGGTTGGATGTTTTTATAACGAGTTAAAAAGAGTTACGAAATTCGTGGCTTGCGCTTTTCTCGAGTGTTTTAATAACTATTCACGTGCTATATTTGTTAACAGCTCACACTTTAGTGACAGTGAAGTTAACGGGCGTCGATCAGCTACGAGAACGAGGTGGTCGAAATTCGATATTAGATCGCTGATGTTCTTTACCAGCATATTGCTAGAAAATTGTACGACCACTAATAAACATTTGGAGTTTAGCGACAGTTTATCAAGGTTTAAAGTTACGAAAATCATTCCGTCGGATCATAACGATAATTTTTAAATTAGAATTAAAACCACCGAGTCTATAATGCTATTTCAGTTAAAAAAAAAAAAGTTTTAACTTTGTCGGAAACAAATTATTTATATAATATGCGCATTTCAATCATTAAAAGCGTGCGATTCTTCACGTTTTTGTTCAAATCGTTCTTTAAATGTTATGCTGAGTGGATGGTAAAATAGAAGGCTAAGGCCGAACATCAAACTTAAAAGATTGCACATCCGTAAACAAATCGTGTAGGAAATTTCCGCTCGAAGTTCAGATTGTTTGTTATCAGTCACAGAATTTTATATAGTTGGCACGTGAGACACGTAAAAAATTAATATCTAGAAATAACTGAATCATTTTTTGTGCCATAAACCAACAGATCGATGATTTCTTAAAATGAACTATGAATGGTTTAATTGGAAACGCTGACTCGTGTAGCGTTAGTTTATTGTATGTTTCTAATTTACCGAGAAGGCAAAAGTGTTTCTCATAAATGATGTCATCAACACTACCGATATTACTATAAGATTACAGTGCTTTAACTTTTCGTGGTGAAATTAGACTATTTATATGACGAGTTATTCGTGAAATTTCGAAATGTGGACTTTGTGACCACCAGAATTATTTCAATTGTCATGCGTGAGAAAAATTTCCCGAGTATCGACATAGTAGTCAGTATGAAAAATAGAGTGGACTATTTTGCATTTCGAGTGTACATCGAGAAGGCTTCAATACACACTCATCTTGTTCGTTCGACTGCACATCAATAATTTACCATACGTGTGTGTACGTATATATATATATATATATATATAATATACAACATAATAAAAATAAATATAAACTCAAACCCTTTTCGTAAATCGAATTCGTCATGTAACTTAATAACAAGCAGCACAGTAGACGTTGTTCTAGTTGTAGATACGTATAATATTATTATTAAACGAAATAATTTCGGTACGATCATGAATTTGTTGAAACGAAATAAAACGGAATTCGTTGTTTTGACAATCATTTGTTGTTGGCTTTTTTAACGTGTTCATCGCAACGCTTAGTAATGAACGATATTTTTTATCTTTCCGTTAGGAAAGAAAACGAAAAGCGCCGATGGTTTACTAAATCTGGAGTATTCTCAGTATGTGTATTAAATTGGTTTAATGGTACAGGTTTCTTCGAATACGTTCCTATGATCAATGACTTGATTGATCATTAATAACTTTAAACAAAACCTAAATATATCTGTCGGTAATAAAAAAAGTCGATAAAAAATGAAAATTATCAAGCTATCCGACAAAAAAAATATAAAAATTTCCACGTGGTAGTAATTTTTTTCTCAGTCTACGATTTTGTATTTTCGGTATTTATTATTTGGTCACGATGATGATAATTATAAATAGTGACGTAATGGAATACATGTAATTCGTACACAAAGTAATTTATCATAGTCCGTATTTGAAACTGTTCGGAATACATATCAACTAACGATGATTGAAATGGTTAATTAAACTTATTTGTATTCATTAATAATAATCGACAAAATATTGCGTGCCTAATTTGTAATAGTTCTCTGTGATGTGGAATTTGTTTTATTGATAATTAATTTAGTTCTTTTATATAATAGTCCATATTTTGTTCTAGTTCTTTTTTATATTTTTATAATTACTACGTATATTGTAAGTATAGTGGTGGAATTATAATTAGATTTTCAACGTGAAAATTCTAATGAAATCCCAAGTTACAGTTTATTTTCTCAAAAATTTGTAGTTTCTGATTAAAACGAAAATATTCTTCGCTTAATGATTGGGTTCGGAAGAAATGGTTATTCGTTTTGTCTTAAATCACACCAATCGCGAAATTGGTTTCTTACGTTGTAGACGTATAATAATAATAATAATAATACAATCTGTATTATGCACACACGATCGAGCGAAATGTTTGGGCTCTTCCCAATTTATTTTGAACAATAAATATATATATATGCGCACTCTAATACACGCGCGGATCGTGTCGGACCAAATAAAAATACGACTTCATTAGTCGGATTGTTTCGGCTCATTGAAAGCCATTTACCTCCTCGGCTTACCCCGTCGGTTACAGTGTGATTACCCGCGTGCGTGCGGCTCGCATATATATCCTGTCTGAAGCGTGAATCATTAATCCGATGACCATTGTCTGTTTCGGATGTGCTCCGAATGACCGAATCCCCCACCGCCGCCTACGCCGCCGCCACCATATTATATACTTAATGTCCTGAATAATTCAATTCAATTAATGGTCGCGAGTCTTATACACACGGGTTGTCCTTCGGCCATACGCTCTAATACGCTCTCATCCTTTAATGGGTTAACGCGCTCTATATAATAACGCGCTTAGGCTAGCTGCACGTATTATTGTCTCCGATTATTTTATAAATAAATATATATATATATATATGTGTGTGTGTGTGTATACTATATACACGAGAGAATTCGATGTTTTATACAATGATACAGAGGACGATTTAATAAAGTACACGCGATCGTTTTACCGAACATAGTGAAAAA
The DNA here is from genome assembly GCA_025469175.1 of Geopemphigus sp. TES_GeoC_2020. Taxonomy (NCBI): domain Eukaryota; kingdom Metazoa; phylum Arthropoda; class Insecta; order Hemiptera; family Aphididae; genus Geopemphigus; species Geopemphigus sp. TES_GeoC_2020. Next base: position 2,204 of record JAIPRN010004062.1, on the reverse strand, counting down.
TACGGTCAAATTTGAACTACAAGTTGAGACTATTGATTCTAGGTTAACAATTCCGCGTGAAATTCATATTTCTATTAAGCAACAACGACAACGAATAATAATAAAAATTACCTCCAACAGGTGTGTTTCTCTCATCTTTATGGTCGGCCGATTTCACTTCGTCCCGTTGTAATTCGTTTCCTCTGTTGTTCGACTTGACGCTATTGTCGTTTGGGAAGAAAATCGGTTCCTCCGCTTCTTCCGGCGGCCAAATTCCGGGCAGCACGACTAGAATTCAAAGAACTCACGATGTACTATACCGTCAAGATTGAAGACATTTATTTCGCTTAATATCTTCGGCGAGCCCAGTAGATTAAGCCGATTCCCATTCCTTACTCGGTATTAGGTAAGGAAAAAGTGTATTACAATAAAATGTAACGAATAAAAACCGCCAAGTATTAACCTTTTTGCTAATTTATTGCACGTTGACATTCAAATCTGATTCCACGTAGTTAATTATTTCGTGACACGATCGAATTCGTCACAATATTGTCGAGAATATTTTGTTATTAGCAATGTGTGTTTACAAACATTTTATAATATTGACCTTGTAATGCATGGAAGTTTTATGGAACTTCGAGTAATATATATTGTATGATAAATTGATAAGTATGGACAAACAAACCCCAAAAATTATTTCCCAAAGATCGTAATGTAATATTTAATAAAATGGAACACTCAAGTGTAAATATATCGTTAACCGGAAAAATACAATTGAAATGTATTCGAACAATAAAAATCAAATAACTACGATACGGATGCGTACTTATTACTTTTGACAAAATAACGGAATGAAATATTGGTTTTAACAAAATATTAGTTTAGCAATCACATTTGGGAAATAAATATTGAATTATATTGCGAACTCTCTTCAGAGTTCATTAATAAAGTAATAATATTGTAGTCTGTACGAACCAGCTATGTTTTCCTTTTGCAATTTCGTAAACTTTATAATTAATATACAATATATTTTTGATTATGGTTTAAATAACTTCTACTTAGATAATTTAATTTCAAACTCGTATTACCGTCAAAGTTTCGAATGCTAAAAATGTTCTGTGTATCAAATGTATAAAGAAATCTTATAAAGCAACTATTGTCGATATATTAAATTTAACCAAGGGCGAATAATATTTCAAAACGAAACGGTTATTGCAAAACACGAATTCTTATTTCGGCGAACAAAATGTAACTACACTAACACGAATTTTTTCGATAAACCGTACTGGTTAATATTAGCCATAAATATTACAGAGATCGTAATTATCTCGAAAAAAACATAATAATAATATCAATTCGAAAACTATCCAAACGCGGTGACCTAAGAATTATTACTAACAAAATAACGGTTATGTTTTTAGCAAATAATTATCGAGGGAAAATAAAAATATACTATTCAATAATGATTTATACAAGCGGAAGTCAATGCTACTAAGTAAGTCTTATTGAATAATCACAATATAAACAGTAAGAAACCTATTTGTTGAAAAGTTTTTATTCAGGTTGTCTTATTGAAATGGTGAAACTTATGTAGAAATATCGTAATCATCAAATTAATTTACAGATTTATTTTTTTTCAAATATACATATTCTTCGTCCATACCGAGTTGAAAACGATTATAAAATATTTGGAGATATTTCGAAAACAGTCAATAGTTTTGCGGTGGTTAATAAGGGGAATATATTAGATGTCTGCGTACCATAACATGCTTGTCACTATGAAAGCGTTTTTAGCTTTATGGACTAATACAATATTATGCAATACAACTTTCGGCGCTTTTTAATTGGGAAAATTCGTTGAATTTATATTTAAAAACTACGAATAAACTCTAAATAGTAAACTTTGAACACCGCTTGACGTTTCGGCACGAATTCACCACGAATTATTCCTTAATAATCATAATAAACAGTAAAAAGTGTTTAAGTTCCGCATTTCTGAAAATCGGTTTCGATTCTCCTGGACTGTTTTTTCCGTACTTTGTTAATCTGACTATACAGAGAACACCCATAACGATACTTGTTACAAAATTAGGATCGTTACCAGTTGTTTTTTTTATGTCTTTATGATAATTTTCATACTTTTGGTCATTCGTTTGTGCATAAAATATGAAGCGCGCGGAAATCTATCGTTTTACCAAATTTTCTGATGAAGTGCTGTGAACGGT
>JAIPRN010004061.1:0-17229 GCA_025469175.1 Geopemphigus sp. TES_GeoC_2020 | reverse complement strand
CGATAATAACGCCCGAACTCGGTTACAAAAAAAAAAAAAAATGACGTACACAAGCCCCGCGCGTCTTCGGTTAAATCCTCGTCTCGGCGTCGCGGACGATTTTCCCTATCTCTTCGACGCGTATCTATATATATATATATATACAGGCGTATATTGATTTAAGAGATTACGCTTTCCGCGAAATCGTACGAATAACGGCCGTTCCAGTAAAGATTAATTGGATAAACTTCCGCGTTTCGTGTACTCCGTATATATTTATAATACGCCCCGGGCCGTATTATCGGTAATTAAATAATAATTCGTCCGGGATTTCTTCGCGTTTAACTTATAATTAATTTCTTTTAATTACGCGAAAACTCGAACGGGCCACCAATATACATACATATATATATTTCCGATAACGATCGTAAATATTACGTTCGGACCGATCTACACGGGACTAGACCAATTATCGGTGTAAAATGCGCGAATACACCAACCGCCGACGAATACGCGTACCGAAATCAAATGCGTTATCGATTATTATTGCGATTCCGTCTGGTCCGCCGCGGTCGGAACGAAAACGGTGGGGGATGGATGGGCGGCTGCGCGTTATCGTCGCGCGCTCCCTTACGTGTCCGTTTTATTCTCGATTTATTTCGCTCGGTCGTTACGAACGAGAGACGTGTCGCGTGATTTTTACGAGCCAACCGCCGCGTGTCACGGAATCGGAAAATTGTCCGATCCTTCCCCCTCGACGCTTTTTATTCGTTCGCTCGTGTTTTGTTTTTTTTTTAATTTAACGCCCGTTATTATTCGTTACGAGATCACGTACACACGAGTACCATACGTACGTACATTCTAAACATTGTTCTCCCGGTGTGTGTGTGTGTGTTCAATCGGTGGTCGTGTCGGCGAGTGTATGTATGGGGGAAACCACTCTCGCCCATTAATCGTGCCGATTCGTATTAGACACCGGGAACAACATTGATCGATAACGTGTCGGCGACGTTATTTGAAAAGTGACGTCGGCGCGGGACGACGGACTAATATTCTAAAATACTTTTTCGTATACGCCTCCCGGCGGGCCACCACCATCCGACGACGGGCGGGGGAGGCGCGATACGGCCATGTGTGTCGCGTGAAGATTACGTACGCCGCTTCGTGGCCCGGGGAATGGGGTGGACGAGGAGGTTTAGTCGTTTTTTTTTTTTTCGGCACCCGCCGCCGCAAATGTACTTATGCGTACGTGTGTACGGTATGTATGTAGTAATGGATGGGCGACTGCTCTTGGGAAATACTCGGCTGTCGGCGGGCGCGCGCGTGTTAGTAGTTGTACGTACGTACGACGTGAGCGGCGAGTGGGACGAGGACGATGGCGGCGGTTTATACTCGCGTTACGTTACTCGCTCGACAACTGCGCCCGTCCGCGGCGGTCGTGTGACCGAACTCGCCGGGGGAGGACCGAGACGGTGACGGCGGTAATCAATCATCGTTCTCTCGAATTGTCGTTGATAATTTCGCCGGCGACGAGAGTACGGTATTAACGTCGCTCGCGTTTCTCGTACACGGGCGCGCGCTCAATTATACCGCCGCCACCTTTTCCGGTTCCGTTCGTAAAACGCCGCGTCCCCGAAAACGCGCGTACGTCGCGTTCCGTTTCCGGAATTGTCCGTCGATTTGCCGTTCGGCGGTTTTCGCCAATTTCTCTCGGCGTTCGCGTTTCACACGGCCGTATACGCGTAATTCGTTCGGCGCGACACATCCGAAATCGTTCGCCAAACAATCGTACCGGCCCCGTCCATTCGGTATTTCCGTATTTTTAATAATAACACCACCCGTTTCCCTTTTCGTTTTCCAGCGCCGATCGTTATTATAGTCGTCGTCGTTTTCTACATATGTCCGGTCCTCGCGAAGGATACCGCGCTTGTTTCCGACCGCGATTAACTCGTTGTTTTTTATTAGATTTCGGTAAAAACAAATAACTCGACGAATTATTACGCCGAAAACGTTTACCGTTGTTCGCGGTAACGTCCGAAACTGCGATCGAAACGAACGTAACGTTTTCGGATCAATAACAGAATCCGACCAATCCATCCCCTCGCCCCGTCGACTCGTTCGATAAATTGAACCCGCGGTTCGTATTCGTCGGTCTCTCTAATCATACACGTCGGATCTGCGGATTCGTTTAAAATGCGACAAAAACCGCGTGAAATAGCACGCGCCGTTTCCGTATTCGCCTATAGTTGTATACGACAACACGCGGTTAATACCAAACGAGTGGGTAACATTAATCGATATAACTGTACGCGCGGATATGATCGGAAATTCGTCTCACGTAGTAAACTCCCGGTATATCCGGTAGAACGATTTCCGAAACGTGTTTTCGCTGCCCCCGACGTGTTTTGCGCCTCTTTATTTGTTTATACGCGTACGGGTATTTCGTTTACGCTCGGTAACGGTTCGTGTCCACGTCGCGTCGATCGTACGCGCGAGGCCGAGCGATTCGTTTCCATTCGGGCCCGTGTACAACGATTTCGACGGCTTTGCCGCATCGGACACGATCGACGTGGAAACTCGTGCGGGCCCATTGATCGTTTTCTTAAGGGACGGTTTCACGCGTGCGCTTTACGGGCCGGCCGCTATTAACGAGATGCCGGTATATCGGCCTGTGCGGATTCGGCGATCCGAAATGACCGACGGAATAGGGGGAGGACCCCAAAATCGTCAATAAATCGGCCGCGTCGAAACCGTTCGTCGAACACGGATTCCGCGGACACCGTCGTACGAACGCGAGTGCTATCGAATTACCGTAATACCGGTCCTTTCCCCCCCACCCCGTGGCTATACGTTTAAATCCGCACGTCCGCGAACGGACGGCGTGAACTAAAACCACCCGTGGATCCGCGCCGGTCGGCCGTATACTTTACGGCGTTCGACATCCCTCCTCCACCCCCCACCGCCACTACCACCACACATAATACTACGAAACCGAATAATCGTAATATGGAACGTGTCGTTTTATTCGTCCACGCGCGGATAAATTGATCCGTCCCTTACGGCCGGACGACCGTAGATTAATTCGAAAACGCGTCGTTCGTCCGCCGCGCGACAATCGACGGCCCACTCGCGTAATCGTCCGTATTTTTTTCATTTTTACGCCCGCCAAATACGCGACGACGTACGAACGGTTCTCGCGTCCGCGTCGGGACGGCAAGCGATCGACCACCGTCGTCACGGTGTCACGTCCCGGGAACGAGGGGGATTTTTTTTTCGAAATCGACTCGCGAACGTTTCGTCGCCGGAACGGTCGTTTTCTGCTGACGGGGCGCGCACCGGTAGTCGACGAATAACGAACCCGAAGTAGACGACCGTGTATATATATAGATGATTTAAAAAATTTCCTACTCGGCCGTGTCGCCGTCGCGGACCGTCGAACGAATATAATATACCCGTTAAAAAAATAATACCCGACGTTGTCGTCCGTTTGCCGATGATTCGGCGATATTTCGTCCGTGACGAAAAAGACTTACATCAAACCACCCCCCCCCGTTCCCCGTCACCGGGGCCGCAATCACGAGAGGAGCTTAAAAAGTATACGCTATCCGTCAAGATCCCAACGAACCGCCGGCGGAATAAATCCTATTATTCGTCGACCGATATAAGTAATCCGACATGGCAGCCCCGCAGCAGCCCGATCCCTAGCTAGTCTTCCCAATCACCCCTCGGCCCCTGTCCGCCGACGTCGTATTATTTTTTCCCGCCCGCGACGTCCGTTCAGACGAAACACCGTCGTCGATCGCCAAACGTAGCCGAACGGACCGACACACGCGCCCCGGAATGATGTCGTTTCCGGTCAATACCTCCTCTAGTCGGTTCCCTACGCGCACGCCGTCACATTATACGTGTGTATACAGAGCGCGTTTTGTTTTTTCCGCGATAAAAGTACGCGCCAGACCATTGGGTACAACGGCGTTTACGTTGAAAAATAAAACGCGGCCCGGCCATCCGAAATGTTTTTTTTTTAAAAATTTACTTCCTATCGTAATTTACGTAAAATGAAAACCGCAAACGAGCCCCGTGTGTTTAGTACAAGTTTGATTCCCTCACCGCCGCCGCCGCCGCCACTATTACCACCGGCGTACGGCGTTTTATTTACGCTCGGTTTTTGTATTAAACGCGATTTTTCCCCTAATTAATTGACGACCCGAAGGAAGTCGTGATTTCTGAATACTCGTTCGTTAGGGTGAACGGAAATACGTTATTCGACGTCGAAACTGAACGCGAACAAATTACGGCCATTGAAACGCACCGTTCATACGGCGAATCTGGGCGGTCGCCCCGTCTACGTTTCGATGATAAACGATCGAATTTTTTTTCGGATACCTACAGGTCTTTGCTTTCGTTCGCGGTGTACTCGAAACTACGGTCCGACGTTTACCGCCCGGGCTCGCCCCCCCCCCTATCGCGTTGTGGTCCCCACCTAAATACACGTCACCGCGTATATTACGCCGTTATTAGCGTTCGATGGCACACCGAGTGACGTTTGCGAATGACGTTTTAATTATCGCGCCGGTGTTAAAATCGTAAACGACGATTCGTCCCGATTATAAACCGAATATCGCGGGGGCCGGTGGTTTTTTCCGTTTTTATTATCTGTCGCGAAACACGGAATTAAATTTCGCCCGTCGTTCACGGTACCCGGGAGCAAGGCGAGCGATAAACGATAGGCGTTTTCGTTCGTTAAAACAAAAACGTGTTTACGCGTTGTTAATTAACCGTGCGAAAAAAAACCGACGAAAACGATTACGGTTTAATAACGTTCGAAAATACGAACGGTAAAAAGAAAAAGAAAAAAAATGAACGTCCGTCGTACGCGACGCGTAGCGAATATTCAAAATAAAGACACGATTACGTAATTCGAACCAACAACTTATAGTGATCACCATTAGGAGGGAAGCGGTGTACTTAAAATATATATATATATACGAACTAGAAACTTATCCGCCGCCCCACTAACACGCCCCGGTACGTACAATCGTAATTTAATTTAATCTAAGCTATCGTATATCTTTTTATTATTTTTTAATTTTCGTAAGGCCGTTTTCATTTTACATTTTTAATAACTCGGTTCTACCGGCGCGGATAAGTTAAAAACGAATTAAAATACGCCGCGATTATTAAAAACTCTTAATGCGCGCCGTACCTCGAGGCCGTTGTTATTGTACGACTCTATAGGCCGGAGATTAAACGTACACATGTATATGTGTGTGTGTGTGTGTGTGTGTGTGTGTGTGTGTGTGCGCGCGCGCGCGCGCGCGTGTAAATAAACAAATCCATTTTAATTACAGCGAAAATTAACGTTACAATATAATTAATTTATTAATTTTTTCAATATAAAACAAACGCCGGGAAACATTGTTTTTTTTATAACGCTTGTTATAAAAACAAACAGCGGTATTTACTTTTAATTTATTTTAATAAAGCCTCGAAAAGAAATATATATATGAAACGTGAAAAGCGACTAAGGTTCGTAATAAATTACATATATATATAACGTTACGCGTTCTCGTTTCGAGTACGTCCTAGGTTTTATAACGGCAATAAACCGCGAGGCTTTTCGGAAATTGCGGGATACTTATTTAATTTACGGGCTTCTTAATAATAACACGTTTGCGTTTCGTTTCGTTGCAGACAATTACTAGCACCGAATTTAGTACAGAAACATTTTTTACCTCACGGAGATGAACAGGTTTCCAAACAAGTACGTATGCACGTCACCGTTAAACGGTTGTTGTATCGGAATCGGGCGCGCGTCGCGAATTTCAATTCAAACCACCCCCGGCCCACCCGCCCCGTAAAACGTCTTCAAAGGACGGACGAAATTATTCGTCCCTTCGTAATTTAGTGGTACGTTATTAATATCGTTAACACGCCCGCGGCTTTCGTACGTTCGCGAGACGAACGTGAACGACGCGAAACGGGCGAACGCGAGCCAACCACGCCGAACGTTTCCCCGCGCCCCCGCTCCCGTACGCAACGCTTATTTACCGCGCGCCCGAAACCCGTCCGGCCGAATTTTATTTCGGATTTCGGGAGATTACAAATCTTCCGACGGTTTTCCCGCGAAAACGTTAATAATCGAGCGCGCCAACGTTGTTGTTTAAGGAAATTGAACATTGTTATTATCACGGGACCGTGAAGGACATACCCGGTGCCACGGCCGCGTTTCGCACGTGCTACGGAGTCTCTGGAGTCATACACATTGGCAACGAGACGTTCGTCATTCATCCGTTCTACGGCGGAGACTTGTCGGTTAGTACGGAGTTTCGGCGGAGTGTGTCTACGTTATTTATGCGTCAACAACGAACGCCTCGCGCGTTAACTCGCGACGGCAACGGCCAGCCCGTGTCTGGCGAAACGATTTTGTGAGAGTATACGAGACAGCCGTTTACGATAAGTCGGGAAACGTTCCTCCCATAATACGGCGTGATTAGTGTAATACGAACGAGTGTTTCGGGCGCGGTCGCGTACGTTCGAAACGAGCGACAACATTATACGCTCGACGTATTCGATCCGCCGCCGCCGACTAAATGGTAAATTGAATTTTTAACGACGTTCCCGGGTTCGCGAGCTGCGACGATACTTTCGGGAAGATGGACGATTCGAACAGCCCCCGCCGAACGATCGATTCCCGAACCCGAGCGTTGACGACGCGGCGCATTTTACGTCCGATCGGCGTAAATGTCGCGAAATAATTGCCACGATATCCGTACGGCCGGGACGCTTCTTATTCGACCATTTCCGTTTTCGGCGGTAAAACGACGATTTCGCCGCCCGGATTCTAAACGGCGGCGGGCCGTTCGTTTTTCCGTCCACGCGCGCGATAACGATTACGGCGCGCGTCCTTGAACTATCGCCGGAATAAAACCGACTAATTCTCCGAGCGAATGTTACCGGTGGGGTAAGGGGAACAACAATAAAAACCCGGGCGCTGTTTATCGGCCTTGCTCGGTAACGGGCTAGCCACGTGCCCCGGTCACTGGATGTCTTATCCGTCGCGATATCCAATGTCGGAACGTGCGGCGACCGTTTAATTTTTTTTTCTTTTCGATCGTACGACCGATACGCTCAATAATTTGATATTATCGGACGTAACGTAAACGCTAATACGCGAGATATACAATTGGGTGAGGAGTAGGGATAGAGCCGTCAGATTGAAAGTCCTTTGTACACGCCCGGCGAAAACTTACGCCTCGGTAATATTTCAAAAGCGTATTGAAACGTGTTTAACGCGCGACGGTCGAGAATACGTACAAACTCTGGACGGGCCGAGAAACGAGACGCGTTACTGTTGAAACGTAAGAAAAATGAACGTGCGCCCCGGGTCGCCAGGTGATAACTGCGTACGTTCCACAATCGCGAAACATTTCGCTAGCAGAAAGTGGACCCCGTATCTTTTTTCCCGGAGGAAATCTGCGGACCATTGTTGTGCTCGCCGAATACCCGACGTCATTAATCATGAATATACTGACAGTCCCCGTGGGAAAAAAACATTCCACGGATATACGTATATATTTGTTTTATACACTCACACGCGCGCGCGAAAGATATACGCGTGTGTGTGTGTATATATATATATATACACGTTTGTATGTGTGTATGTAAAGGACGCGTACGTGTACGTATATAACGTCGAATAAATGACCGAATAATAGAAAGCGCGCCAAAAAACTACGAACATTTCGCGTGCTTGTGTCACGAGTATTTCCAGAACGTATACACCCGTCCCCCGTCTAAGTTGTCGTTACGTCCGTCGACCGCGTGAACAAATATAATATCGAATTCGCTTGTTTCGGCCTCGTTTTACGACCGACTTTTAGTCGAATACGCGAACGCGTTTTCGGAACGTTAACATAACGGTCGATAGTATTTTTCAAAAACGTACATCGTCGTTTTAACATACTGCCCCGGTTAGATTATCCGCTATCGATTAACCGGAATAAAAATGATTTCGTTTCGCCATTTTTGCTCCGCGCCAAACCGTTCAGCGACTTCCGTAATATTATCGACGTCCCGTATTTTACGCGATTGGAACCGATATCGAGAAATAAACGAACCGCGTCTTCGTCCCGCCGACGTTTTATTTCTAAACACCGGGGATTAGTGTTACGCCGGGGCGCAAAATTACGGTAGAAATCGTTTTAACGTGTCGGGCGTTTACTAGACGACCGCACGAATATAATAACTTAAGTACCGTAAATTATATCGCCGAACTTGTGAACGTAATAAAATATACACTTTTAACGAAACGCGAGTCGAAAAAAACAAGGAACGAAAACGAAGATTTATCGTCCGAACGAAAATTAAAGCGCTTAAATAAATAATTTTTAATACGGGCGGGCGACAGTGCGCGGTTATGTTGTTTTTTACGCGCGTGAGTCGTCGCGCGAAACCGCGCGATTTCGATTTATTTAACGCGCCGTTGGTCCCGTCGTATTAGTCGCGCGGCGATATTTTCTACAGTTCCGAGTTACGCGTAAAAAACACGTTCGTACTCATTCATCGGCGAAAGGAAAAATGTTCAAACCGCGAACGATTAACGCGTCGGGAACGCCCGACGACGAAAATCGAATGGTTCGAGGGGGGCAAATCTAATAAAAAGCTCGCAAACGACCGTGAACGATTTTCCGACGTTGTTACCGACTGGCCGAACAACACACATCGAACCGAGCTAATGTGGCTGTTTGATATCTACTTCTCGAGCACACCGATACGGGCGTGAAGGAGCTGCGAAAGACGTTTTTGACAGTTCCAATTTTAGCGCGCGCGCTACAAACGTGGCGAGGGAAAAGAGAAACCTCAAAAATAAAATCACTCTGGCGTAACCCGAAAGCCAATAACCACCCCGTCCCTGCACGCCTCCGTGAAAACGCTCACGTCTCGCGCGTGCGTGTACGAGTGTAGTCAACAACACCGTGTCCGTAGAAATTCTTAGAGGACTAAAAAAAAAAAAATACGAAAACGGTTCGATCTCGAACTCGGTAAATCAATAAACATACACGAATAAGGTTCGGGAAAATTTCGTTTGCGCGTTTCGCGAATTCGGTCCGGCGCTTGTTATTGCGTATATATATATATATTCGGTTATATTATTTATCTATACGTTCGCGGTTAACAGAAACATCCCCACGTGATATTCGGGGCGAGGGACAAGTCCAAACGCGGGTGTGCCAACGATTTGCGGTTTGACAAGAAGAGTAAGCACGCCAATGGTTTCACCGGCGGACGGTTCCGGAAAAAACGACGACTGAAACGGGACGTCCGGGAAGTGACCAAGTACATTGAGACCGCGCTCGTTTTGGACAAGGCCATGGTAAGGCGTTTAAAAGAGACGCGCGCGAACGATATATATATGTAAGGACAATAACGCCACGTTAATAAAACCGCGCGTTTCAGTTCGATTTGCGAAACGGCAGCACCAGATCCGAAGTAATTAACGACGCCATTCAAATAGCGAACATCGCCGACTTGGTGAGTGTATTTTCGCGTTTCCGACTATCGGACGTATTTCCGGCCACTTCGAACGCCCGTTCGGGACCGGAACGGCGGTGTCGGATAAACACCGGGCGCCGCGTCAACGGCGGCGTACGACACGCGCGCGTTCGAAGGGCCGTTTTAAACCAACGCCGCGTTTTAACGATCGTCCCGTTTACGATTTTAGTACTTCCGCACGATAAACACTCGAGTGTCCGTAGTGTACATCGAAACGTGGCAAGGGGCCAACCAGGCGCTGATTGATAAAAACAAAGAGATCAGCACCGCATTGCTCAATTTTAACGAATACTCGTCAAAATCGCTGTACAATATCGCCAAAGACACTGCTCAACTATTAACGTGAGTAGTCGCCCGGCCCACCGAACGTTCCGTCGTCGCCAAAAGCAACCGTAGTTAGTGCTAATACACCCTCGCGCCATACCACGGCACTACTTCGTCGTATAATACATTCCCATTTTTCCGCAATTTACTGCGCGCCGTACGAATACCGTGCCACCAATAAGCGTATTTTTTTACGCGAACCATCTCTACTCTCTCTCTCTCTCTCTCTCACCTCTCATCGTATATGTATATACCTATAAAACCTAACCCGTCTTCGATTCGCGTTCATCTGTTCGCGCGCTTTCCGCGAAACTTCGCCGACGATATTTCCTCCCCACCAAAACCCCACCCCCGCCATATCCATCAATCAAAAACCGACGTCCACTGGCGCGCCGTCGTTCCGCACGCCACTTGAACGCGCCCCAGCCGCGACGACACTACTCATCCATCACGAAACGCGCGTGTACTACTATTATCGCGGCAAACGCGTCTGTCGCGGAATCCGTATTTTACATTCGCAATTTTTTACCCCCGTCCATCTATCATTTTCGTAAAAATACGCGAAACGACTCGTATCCGCGCGGGTATTTTTTTTATTTTTGTACGCTAATTACGTTCTCGCGAATACGAACCGGAAATCGTACCCGTATACGAATAACGTAACGACGGTGATCGTATAACACCGTCGGGCCAACAATTATCAATAACGTACTACGATAGCGGCCGCCGACGAAAACAATAATCGTCGCGCATTTCCAAAAATGTGTCGCCCCCGAGTCGGCTGGACGATAGTAGTAAACGATCCGTTATCGTAAAACGCGCCCGTATTGGGTAAATAAAGTTATTTTTACGATCGCCCCTCTCGTACATAACGCAATTAGCGTCGAATCGGTCTCTCTCGTGTACGTATAATGTCCCGGACAGGAATTGTAATTCCGGAAACGTCGGCGTACGCGGCGAATACATAATAATCAGGGGGGCGAAAAAACTCGCGCGTTCGAATTTGAATAATCGCGAACGCCCGGCCGGTCGTTCGCGTAGCGTTTCGGCCGAATCACGTTTTTACAACGGTCGCGCGCGCTTGTTGTTTTTCCGCGACCAGGGGAGAGTATTTCGCGGGCGGCGAGACCGGCATGGCGATTCACGGAACCGTGTGCACCGCGAAATCCGTGGGGATCAGCGTGGACGTGAACGCCTACGAACCACACATCATAGCCGGCTCGATGGCGCACATGATCGGACACAACGTGGGAATGGGCCACGACGATAAAAGTACGTACACCGATAGTAATTTCGCGTCGATCTATATATATATATATATATACATACGTACGTATATACGCGTTGTTGGCACGCGATACGCGTACTCGAGACCGTTAATTTTTTTTTAATTTTCGGCGTGTCGAGATCGATCGCCCGATAAATCCCCTACAGAAGTGCCCGAGTCTGCTCCACCTCCGACGCCGCCCAAATATATATACACAACGGCGGCCCCGAGATGGTTTATTTTACGCGTATACAGTATAGGATTTCCAAAACGACCTATATAATATCTCCCGATTCGGGCCCGACCGTGTAATAATAATAATAATAAGTACGCGATGATTACGCTTAACGAGCCCGCGGTACTTAACTGTTGGTACGGTTAGGTCAGAAAACGACCCTACCGTGCCGGCGTTCGAGATTTTTAATTGCGAACCACCGCCGCCCTTCATACCCTCGTGCCAAACACCCCTAAAAGAGCTCGGAAAATATATATCGCGACCGCCAGCGGCGAATACGTTCAAAAACGACTTCACGTACAATAATAATTATAGTTCTCGTAACGCCACTACTCCGATTACAATTTCAAACGTACGTTATTCAACTCGTCGTAGACATCTATTCGACCGCGTTTCTAATGTGAGATCGTACGACTCGCGTAGCGAAATAATTGACGCGCGGCTAAGAACTGTTCAACGTGTCGGTGATAGAATCGTCGTTCGGATAAAACGGCGAATGAACCGTTTAAAAATAAAAATACGTACGCTATTAATAGAAGGGTGTACGTTCTCTAACGGTTTATTTGTGTACGCCGAATTCGTTCAAACGAGTACATAAGAACGTATCGGGGGATTATAAAAATATATTACGATAATCGGTATTAACGTTCGATATATATATACACAGTATACGTATAAGCGAAGACGTTTTACGAAACAATTATCACGTTCGGCCGGAATAACTTTCGTAGTCGACGAATCGATATTCGTCTCGGTGTATTTTCGTTTCGATCCCGAAACGATTTCGAATAATAAATGGAGGCCCGTGGTTGCCTATCATTTGTTTTCGTTTTCGATCGAAAATTCGGGCGATGAAAAATTAACGTCGCACTTTTGGGTTTTTTTTTTTTTGGACAAAAAAAATCGATACTTTCCGGTCGTCGCGTAGTAATAATAAACGCTCCGAGATTTATAGAATAGTTTCGGAACCAATAAACTTCGGAGTGGTAATCGTAAGCCCTGGGAGCCTACCGAAAGGGATACGCCCGACGACGTTCCGGTTGGGGGTGAGTGGGAAGGGGTAGCCTCGTGTTTGAACTCGTACAGTGACGAGAATACACGCGCGTAATGTTGAAAAAAAACTCTATCGTCGCGAAACGGTTTCCGAGGGATAGATGGTTCGAACGTCGTGTGGGACCGATAATTGTGTGTGAATGGTTTTCGATAAGGTGTTCGTAGGAGGAACTTCTCGGAAGACACACTTTGACGAGCCACGTCAGGGGGTTTATTTTTAGTCTCGGGAGCGCGGGATCCGTGATTTACGATCCGAATGTGTCACGTTAAAAACCATATATCTATATATATATATATATATATATTTCAGGAGAAGAGTGTTATTGCAGAGATTGGCACGGTTGTATCATGCAACAGTCCATCGTAGGCATGGAAAATATTCAGCCTTACAAATTTAGCGAGTGCAGTCTCGACGATTATATAGAAGAATTCCGGGACACTCGTAATATTTGCTTGCTCAATAAACCGAATGAGGTACATTTGAAACGTTTATTTAACGGGAATTCGGTGAAAGAGAAATCGAGCGTAATATGACAGTTTTGTTTGTTTTTTAATTAACCGTAACCGCGGCCCGGCCGTACTGACGCGTTCGTTCCCCGCGACGGGACGTCGTTTGCAGATGACGAATTCGCAACAGAAATGCGGCAACAATATCGTGGACGAGGACGAGGAGTGCGATTGCGGCGGGTTCGACGACTGTCTGAAGAACGACCCGTGTTGCGACCCGATCACGTGCAAACTGACCAAAGAAGCCGAATGCTCGGAGTCCGGGGCTTGCTGTAAAGATTGCAAGGTACATGGCGGGCACGTTTGCTTCGTCGACGACGATTCGATTCGCAAATCGACCGTTATTTACCCGTGATCGGCGACGCGTTCGCCGCGAATATGGCGGCGGTGTGATCGAATTCGGGGTGACGATAATACGGGGGCGGGAGGCGTTTTATCGAACGAACGCGGGCGGCAAACGTAACGGTCCGTTTTGTATTTCGGTGCGCGAGCGTGCGTACTACGACGTAGCGTTATTCTCGGTAATACGTTCGTCGGCGTGGAAATAAATCGGCAAATTCGCGCGAGAACGTGGCGAACGTCTATCGAATAATTTACGAGTGTTTCGCGTGCGCAATATACGTGGGAGTAACAGTAACGCCGGTCCCCACTCGGTTTTCGAAGCGTGCGCGCGCCCGGTATTTCAAGCGGAACGAATTTAGCCGACGCTGGAAATTTCGATTTCCAGTGAAATTTTTCGTGAACGTTTCCCTCGTCGCGCGTAGTTCGGAATCGTTTAATACCGCGACGGACGAATTCGGCCCGTCGAATAGTGCGCGCCGTCGTTAACGAGTGTCCGAAAATCCGTACGGCGATCGGCCGTCGGGGTTAGGTCGGTGAACGTGGATGCCACGTCGGTATCGGTTGGTTACCCGTTATTCTTGGTCCACAGCTGCTGGAGACCGGGACGCTGTGCCGGGCGGCCAACAACGATTGCGACTTGCCGGAACATTGTACCGGAGACGCGGCCCATTGTCCCGCGGACGTGTACAAAAAGAACGGCAGCCCGTGCGGCGTGGACAACGGATTTTGTTACATGGGCGAATGTCCGACGCTCAACGACCAGTGCGAGCAGATGTGGGGATACGGTGAGTGTGTGATCGATAGCGTGTAATCCAAACGGTGTTACCGTTACGGCTGGCAAATAATGGATCGGCGCGACGGTGGAAAACGGACCCTCGGGTTCTCGAAATCGTTTATTTTGAGGCTGGAACGACGCGAGCTCGCGGCCAAACGGTTTCGTTCGATCGTTTCGCGCGGCGCGTACGATACACGAGCCCGGATTTTCGTCCAACGGCGCGCGCGCGCGCGCGTCTACGCGTCCACCGTTCCGTTCTACCGGAACCCAATCGCGGACTGTCAACTCTATCGAAATTGTACGCCTCCGTCGCCATTATCATTATTACGGTTACAATTATCGGTCGCGTGGTATCGTCGAGCGCATAGCCGCGCCATTACCGGTTTGTCGGTTTCAACCGGCCAAGCCTCCCGTACAATATCCCGCCGATCCGGCTAATCGGTCTTTCATCGCGCGTTAGTATCCCCGCCGAGCCATTCGTCACCCATCCACCCCCGCATCCGTCGTGCAGGGATTTACCGGGCGCGGAACACGAACAAACGTTCTAACTAACCTCGCCGCCGGTCGTAACGATCGTATCTACTCTATAACGCCGGGCGAGATTTCCAAAAAAAATACCGTCTCGGTCGTCGTTTTTCGGTACGTTCGTCGCCAAGTCGAAAACGACCGCGGGGTGTACAAACCGCGTGACGTTCGGCCGCGCTCGATCGTTTTCGTGATAATTAACAACACTAGTTCGATTCGCGCCGACGAATAACTATTACGCGGACAACCTACTTGACGCTGCAGTCCCGAATACCGACGCGTTTATGTAGTAGTCCGCGTCGACGTGAAAAGTGTGCACGTTTTACTGTCGTCGTACAAGACGACGTCGAATTTCGTTAATTAACTGGCGCTTCGCCGAGTCGTTAACATGCGCGACACGAAATCGCCTCGATATATCCAGCCGTTAACGTCCGGCGAATCGGCGGTAAAGTTTTCGAAAAACAATTTCGCGCCATTACGCCGCGAAAACGAATCGTTATCGTAACGCGTAATCGTAACACGACGATTGAACGCGCGACGCGTTATAATACGAACGCTCGGATTTCTCAACTACGCGACCGTCGGTTTTTCGTTTTTACACTTCTCGTCCGTGCGTTCTTCGATAAATCCTAAATTCGTCTTTTCTAAACAATTAACTCGTAAAAAATATATAGGCTTATTCTCCTCGGCGTAGTAAACGTGTCCAATCGATTTTTCTGTACGATTTATTTTTTGGCTCCACACCAAAACTACGCGGATACGTTCAGATTGTTTCACTCTACGTCGTTGTCCTATATATATATTCTCCCGACGCTTAAAAGCTTACTGTATTAATTTTTTTTAGGCTTTTTACGCCGGAGGAAATACGTTTTTCTCGACGAATAAATAGTACCACGAACGTATTGCGAACGATTCGGCCTTTTCTTACCTGTCGGACGAGAAATACGTTGTTTCCTTTTAAATTCGATTTTTTATTTGTCGCCGTTTACGATCGATCGAAGGACACCTCTCTCTCTCTCTCTCTCTCTGCCTCCTCCCTCCCCCCGAATTCTGAATCGTTTACCGATGTACTTGGAAAACCTCTTTACGTCGAAAAATTGTCGCGCCACCACCCGCCGTCCTTTGGACGCGTTCGTTATTATTTATTTTGCGCGCGACCAATGTACCGGTGTTCGCTGTTTAGGCAGCGTGTCGGCGGAGAAACATTGTTACGAACAGTTCAACACGAAGGGGTCGATGAGTGGACATTGCGGCATGTCGGTCAACAAATCCGGCATAATCATTTACGCGCAGTGCGATCAGAAGTAAGTTGCGTTTTCCCTTTAAGTCGTCACGGACACCACGTCGGTAATGACGGTTCGTAAACACCGCGCGAAAACCGTAAACGAACACCGTTACACGGGTGTGGAGTACCGGATTGTCGTTCGTTTTTCAGGAACGTTTACTGCGGATCGTTGCAGTGTCAAAACGGTGGCAAATATCCTCAAACCGTGGAAGCCTTGCCGAGTCATATGAAAACGGTAATTACTATGAACGCGAAAAATGTCGAGTGCAAGTAAGTCCGTACTATTTGTTTACGTGCGCGCGCGCGAAATAATCTTATCCGAAATATAGTAAACGGTTTATAGCGCGACGAACAACGGTGTTTGCGTAACGTCAACGGCGCGAAAGGAATTTAAAAATCTGAGCTTGCCCGTTTTATTCGAGTGCGCGCCGTCCCGGCGGCCGAACGTATTAAAAATAAATACCCGCGAGCTAACATTCGTCCTTCAATGACAGTCGTCGGAGAAACCACCCAACCACGTCCCGAAACGATTCGGGGAGGGGGGAACCTTTTTACTTTTGACAAATACGTCGGTGTTTGCGCTTTAATATTTAATTGGACTTAAAATCGTCTCACCCGTCCCCGCGCCGTGTTTTCGTATACGACTGTACGAAACTGTTGTCTGTCTAACGTCGGAACGGCGCACAGTCTCGACACGAGTCCCCCAAGTGGCACTACACGCGACTATTCGGAATATAGTCGCGATATAAGTTGTAACTTACAGTAGGTTAGGTTGTTAGTAGGCAGTTAATTTGTAAGAGTTTATAAAGTTTATAATTTATGCGACGAGAGTTGAAACTTTATTAAAGACGCGAAACTTACATATATTACGCGCGGCGAGTAAAATAATACGACGAAAATAAAGGTTCCCGATACGAACGGGCTAATGTTTCGTCAAAGAAACGTTTACGAATCGCGCGAATCGATAATGAATCTTAAATGTTCAACAGCCGATAACCGTTATAAATAGGACGATTTTAGTTTCGGAAGTTGTTCGGAAAACGTGCAATCGAAAATAACTCGAATCGGTACGATGGAAGAATTACTAGGTTTTTTCCTTCTTCGAAGCCCGTGTCGATCACGCCGACATTTCGTTATTACTAATTAATACGGCGTATTATTATTATTATTCCGTTCGTTCGTCGACGAAAACTTACGCCGAACTTTTTCCGAACTCGTATTACTACACAGTTGTCGTTCGAAACGAAGACGTACGCGCGATATTAAAAACGTCACCACGCTCGATTCGATTATAAAGTTAGAAACGGAATTTGCCTAAGACACGGTGACGCTTTCTCTTTTTTTTTTCAAAAAAAAAAAAACAGTCGGTAGTGGAAATGGCG
>JAIPRN010004060.1:0-17232 GCA_025469175.1 Geopemphigus sp. TES_GeoC_2020 | reverse complement strand
GGGTTTTTTTTTTTTTTTTTTTTAAACGGCGCGCGACGTACGCGCCAAGTACGTAATACTTTACGCGGATATTCGCGGTACGGGTGGAGAGAATAGCGAAATACCCACGACCATGTTCGCGCGCGCAATTTCATTTTGCGTACGTGCGTTGTGTTCCAGACGCGGTTCGTCTCCAGTTTAATATTAAAACGCCAGACAAAAACCCGAACCACGACGATTTTACAGCTCCGTGGCAAATCGTGCGTACAATCGACCCGTTAACCGTCCTATATTGTTACCCGTATGCCGGTGCCGTTAAATCGAATCACACCTACCGGGTTCGGTATGCCGGTCGGTAATCAAACCGACCGCAATCGTTCGACGGTCGATCGCTAATTAAGCGGCCGTTTTCCGTTTTAAACGTTAACAGCTTTTAACGGACGCGCCGCACGTGTATTATTTCGAAACGTATTTTCTTCGGTTATCTTTTATCGGTACCGCGGGGGACGCGTTTCCATCATTTTTGCTACGTGCAATACGTTCTTCGTACAACGACCTTATGTCGTCTGCGTTCACGTACGTACGCGTACCGAAATCGAACGACGTGATTTTTCGCATTTTTGAAAAAAAAAAAAACAAACGTCTGTACGACGCGACGTTTTCTAAAATGATCAAACGCGCGACATTATTGTTCGTATACGGAAACGTTTCGTCGGCAATTTGTACACATTCACGTACGTAACACGTTCGTCGAACCGCCGCGAACGTACAGTATCGATCCGATCGTTTTATACGCGTAGTGCCGTACTCAACTTTTCGGCGATTCATAGGTGCGCAAATATATGTACATAGTTTTTTTTTCATTTCCCCCCTCACCAACTGTCCAAACTTTTCGTGTGCCAAACGGATAATACGCGCGCGAGAGACGCCTTCGAAACGTATTTATTTTCATCGCGCGTGTTAAATTGCAGTAACGATGTCCTGGAAAAAGTAATTTCTTATCACTTTGATATATATATATTACGTAATATCGTCAGTAAAATTTTATCGTTTTTTTTTCCCTAATCAAATAATTCGTTACCCTTTTAAGAATGAAAAAAAACCGTTCCCGATCGCAATCGCGTAGAGTATTCCAATATATATATTTTTGATTTCGGCGTTCAAATACTTTACCCCTTTCGAATCGTACGAAGCCCAATTTCCGTACGCGTAATGTGACCAACACCGAGTCCCATAGGCTACGAATCGCGACGCGAATACGGTTAATTGTGAACGAATAATCGCGTAACACAAGTCGAACGGTTTTTCGGAACGCGCGATTCGTTTATTTTCGCGTAAAACGAAACACGAACGTAAACCGAATAATAATACTAAGCCGATAGAAAATATTCTCGTACCGGAAAACGGGCGAACAATGGACGGCGAGTGATAGACACGTAGGATTGACAGTGTACACACACACATCGGATAACGAATTTCGATCGGTAATGAAATAAATTACGTACGACGATCGTATTTGAACGCCGTTTCGATTTCGCGAGAACTACGCGTAGTGAATCTTAAGAAATCCGTCGGAACGCCGACGCGTGGAAATACCACGAACCTGCCCGCCGTCGCGGAAAAATATTCGAATTCGACGATAGAGATTAGTAGTAGCGAACGGTTCGTCAAATATTTTTCGGAATCGGGCGCGATGGTGTTTTTAGCGCGCGTAGAAAATCACGCTCGTTTACCACCCGTGTTATTACCTACGTACGCGCAGACGCGTCACGTATTTCGCAACGGAGACGAGCGGAAAATGAAATTACGATACCGCGTACCGCCGAATGGACGAGAAATATTCACCGTCGGCGGATTTTCGATTCCATTATATCAACCCGTTCGTTGTTCACCCGTGCGAGTTTTTTTATTAATATTATTTACGGCCTATTAAATTATTTTCAAACGGCGACCGTCGGTCGGCCGTGACGGGGTGGACTGCCATTTTCCGTAGCCGTCGTGTCGTTTTTATTTATCGGTTCGGACGGCCGGAACGGACTGATTGTCGTCATTAATTAAGTACGCGTATGTTTTATACGCCACGGCGGCCATATTTACTCGAACATATACGTACGAGAGCGAAATTTTTACCGAAAAATACCAAAGCTACGCGCGGGAAATATCGCGGACACGATATTCGGAAAAGTACTTTTAGTAAACGATACGTTTTATTTGGGCGTCGTAGAAAATAAACGCACGTCCAAAGGCTATTTACAACGCTACTCGAATAATTTTCGAAAATAAAAATATCCGCTTGAAATACCACGACGAATTTCAAAAACAGAACACCCGTCGTCTGTGTATGAAAATATATAATATAATAATATGAAAATTCGATATTTCTCTAACTAATAATGACCGCACACAGGCGTGTTCTCTGTGATCGGCGAAGTACACCGGAAGAACAACTTTACGTCGTTTAATATACCACTAAACTGTGTAAATCCTAATTAGATTGAATAGGCACGACGATATTTTTCTACGAGCCGAGAGTCACTTTACGTTCGTCGGTGATAATATCGTATCTAAACAAATATTTTTCGTTTAAAAAACGCGAATTTTCAGAAATTATGGTTACGAGGCGGCGGTTAGTGACGATTTTTTTAAAAAACGATAATAATTAAATAATTCGGGCAATTACGAAGCGATCGCTATTATGTGAACATTGGGAGAAATATTTTGTTTAAAAACAAATTTTTACGTAATTAAACGCGCCTCGATAGTTTATGTCGATCTGTAGGCGTTACGAATAATAATTAATTTTATTGTAGCCACAATATTGAAACGTATATACCATTCGAGTGCTCTATAAAAAACAACGATTTTTTTTTTTAATTTAGCTAACAAACGTACGTAATTACTTTTTTTTAAATCCTTAAATATATTCACATATATATTACTTAATATATATAATACTTAATACAACTATTATCTACTACGAAGGCGCGTGTAAATCTAGTTTTTATCAGAAAATTTAGTTTAATCACTAGAAAATAAACGCGAATATTATATAACCGGAATTTGTGCTTGAGCCATTAGCACGAACATTAGTATAACGGGTAAAAAACGCAATCCCATTAACTCCCTTAGCTGGTTGGCGCAATTAATATACACCGTTTACTTTTTACACTTAAACCTTACCAATTTCGAAAATTTACCGGCACGTAATAAATTTGGGGCGGTCTTTAGCTATAGGGAAAGAGAAAACAAATACGAATATTTTTGATTCGGGATCTCGCCATTTTATTTCCGTACTATTTATAAGTAAATTTGTTCGCGATGGTTCAACCTCTTCCCGTGCCTTAAGTGCGCTAGCAAATTGCTAAACGTGGTAGTTGTATTGTTTACGAATTTTATTCAATACCCTCTAGCCGTTAGTCGTCTATCAAAATGCTTCTTAAAAAATTGTTCGCAAATCCCCGACGGATTTTTTTAAGAAAAACTATCAATTATGGGATACGTTAATTATTAAGCGAACTTGATTCGTCCGTTTTGGTTATTTATATGTATTTGACGAACGGTCGAAGAAGACACGGCGGAATTTCGTGCATAAAAGTTACAAACGAATTTAATTTCTTAAAAAAAAAAAAAAAAACGTTTTTCCCGTGAACTTTTTACAAAATGTGTACCGACTCTCACGGTTTACGTCGTTTTCTCGTAGAAATCCGTTATATATATAATTTAAAATATACACACATACGTTGCAGTTCAGCGTGCGCAATATATTACGATTTAATATTTCGCGTTTTCTCGATTGCGGCAAAAACCCATCCGGTGTTATATCTTTACATTTAAGGACAAAAGTCTCCCTACAACTAAAATATGTACACTTACGAGCGTGTAAATAAAAAACGTATATCTATATAAACACGTACTCACACACGCCGGTTAATTTTTTTATTTACGGACCTTTTAGAGTTTTGCGAAGGACGGCGGCTTAGAGATCGGTGACAATAAACACAAACCTAAGAGAAAAAACTTACGCCGAAGTATGGCCGGTATTATATATATATATATAACGACGGCGGCGACAGTCTTTTAATGTGAAAATGTTTGATTCGCCGTAAAGAAGTCTGAGGCTTACGGTCATAAACAGTCGCGAAAACTCTTCACGGACGGTTTTTTTTCTTTTAGTCTCCGGGGTTTGTCGTAGGACGAGCCACCCCCGTTGCCAATAAACTTTGGTCGATTTTCCGTCCACCCTAAAAAAAAAAAATATATATATATATATATATATATATGTCTTCATTTTCAGTTGGAACGGTTCCCGAATAACTGGCACTGGCATACTGTCGCGCACGGAGACGTCGAAAACACCCGAATGTATATAGTTCTGCGCGCGCGCGTGTGTTGGCGAATTAAAAACGAAATAACGATAATCTTAATTTGAAAACAACGATAATGAAGTTTTGCGCGTTCCTCGTAATTATATTTGCACACGATGTCGTTTACGCCGTGTACACACACACACGCACACACACATATCTCTGTACATAAATCTACGTCCGAGTATTTCGACCAGGAACGTTCCGTTTTATTTCCCGGCGGTTAGAATATCGCATTTCCCGGAGACATCGTCGTCGTCGTGTTTACACGTTGGGCGAGCGCGCACGGTGTTGAGAATGAACGGGGAATCGTTCCGAAAGCGTTTCGCGAACGCTCGAAAACAAATATTCCGCGCTCGTAAACGGTCGAACATTAATTGCCGTTTTATATGGACGAACTAGAAACATTTTCGGGAGATTCGTCGTTCCGTGCCGGCACAACGAATAATTTGTACGCGCGTCGGTGGATAATAAATACAACGCACGGTACGCAATACGAGCGACATTTATTTAAACCCCATAAATAAAAGGGCGATTAAAAAGACCACCGAAATCCATATTGTCGTTAAACAGTTTGGCCACTTAAAGAGTGTTTTCTCGTTGACGATTTCATCGTTCTCCGCTTCGTCCAGCCGTTTGAGTGTGACGCTGCGTCCGAATACGATAATCGAAACTTTTAACGTTCGCGGCAAATACGTTCAAATTTATAATCACTTCACCTACCGTCTGACGCGTACGAACTAACGTCATACAAAGACTCGGTTACCCAAACAAAGAAACCAACGCGTAATGATTTAAAATCGTACTCGATAAATTCGTCGTAATTTTCGTACCGTTTCAGCACTTGGGCGAATTATTATTAGATTCGCGACGTAATTTAACGCTCGTGTTCGAACGGAATAATAATTGTTCGTGGAATTATATCGATTATTCGTATATCGAAACGTACGCGTACATTAAAACGGCGGTGTTCCCAATTTGGTGGTTCGCAGGGAGATTCGTTTCCGTCGATTTTTTGCCGACTCCACCGAAGTATGCGGACTTAAACGTTTAAGAGGAATTTTTATTACAAATCGTTGGCGACCCGGCGGCGTACGTAATTGTTCCGCCGCCACGTCGCCGTCAGTGTTTGACGACTCGGGCGGTCGACAACAGAAACTAATCGTCCCAACACCCGTCGCTCCAAGGACGACCAGTCAAAGGAACTCGCGCTAATGCGTCCCGTCCATTGTTGGACATTTAAAATTCGCGTCGGTTCTTTACAAAACGAAGCCGGTGCGGACGTTTTATAAACGCGTTTTTCCTCGATAATTACTCGTTCGATTACCGATAGCATTATGTTCGGGGTGGGCCCTCCGATGGTGGGTGTTAAGTGGTCGGTTCGCGATAGTTAACGATTCGCGAAAGCGGTCGGTAACCGAATTGCGATTTTCGACGTGACGGTGTCAAACGTTATTGCGGGACGTCGACGGGCCCGTTTATTCGGTTAAATTAACGCGCGCGTTTTGTACGTCCGTGTTTCGTTAACGGGTGCGAGGGCGAGGGGTAAAGTTTATGGGTGACACGGTACGGACGAGACACCGTGTCGACGGCTCTATCCACCGCCGCCACCACTACTACCACTCGACATCCAACTCGATCAGTTCGAATTCGTTACCGGAAAATGTATCGACCACGTCATCGTCTCATTCTGTCGCGCAGCCTGCGGGAACACGGTGGTAATCAATCGGTGTTCTCCGTTCGAGCGCCGAAAACGAAACCGCCAATGACGACGTATGTGCTATCGGGCAACGGACCCGACTTTTTGTCCGTCTCATTCGCGAAATGTCGGTAGTTATAATATATATATAATCAAAGTGTGACAAATCCGTCCGGTAATGATGTCGGCCGGTACCGAATTTCGGCACGAGACGACGCGATGTTACCGAATGGTAATTTCTGACGCAATTTGGTAAGCCCGGACCGCTCGCAATAAACGATTTAGCTCGTGTTTCGGGATATTTTTTCGCATTTTATCGAAATAAGTCTACAAGTAATTACTCGATTCACTGACATTTATATTAATATTTATTATTCGTAACAAAACAAAAATGTCTCGCGACGGCGTGTACTTTTAAAACATTTTCTTTTCGGAGCTAGGAGACGAAAGTCTTTACGAACGTCATTTCAAAGCTGAACGTCATCGTACGTATTAATTGTAACGCCCACAAATATTGAACGAAACGGTAAACACGTGTAAAACAAAAATAATTATATTCGTTAATAAGTAGTTGATTATAATTGATCATTTTGTTAGAACCTATGAGCTACGACAGAAGTGTTTCATTAATATGTATGTGTACTTCTGTATAAGGTTCAACTATACAGTTTTGTAATAATAATAGTTTAAAAATCGAAAAAACAATAATACTATTCGAATTTCTGTTAGAAGTTTTGAAACAAAGACCGCTAGAAATTGTGATTTTTCCTCGTCCCTTCACCATCCACAGTTTGCTATTGAAAATTATATGGGAAATTGGTACCCCGAAAATATCCCTCGTTGAACGAATTGGTTCCTGTTTCGAAAATGTTTCGTGCGAGCGCGTTTAATTCCAAACATTTTTATATATATATCGAGGCAAATCAAACTATATAATTCTTGAATGGGGCTAAAATCGAAAATCGCATATTCCAAAAAATAATTAAATTAGTTGGATAGTGGCCTAATTATATCTAATTTATAAATCGGTTTTAATTACACATAAACTAGCTAGTCCTTTATCGTTATGATATTCTCCTAAATTCAGATTTCAAAAAAAACGCTAAAATTAAAATTTTTTTATACGTTTTAACGTTAGTTTAAAATTGATATAAAAAACCATGGTTTGAAAATAAAAATATGATCCGCGTGTAATTTGAAAATTGATTGATGACCGCGTGAAACTGTATTATAAGGTTCTTCAATTCAATCATCCATGTCAACCGATGTAGAGATATTTGATAATCGATCGATGGAGATGTATAGTTACCCAAGTTATCCAATTAGCAATAAACCCAACGAAAATTCAATATTTAATTAAAAATAAATATTCGCGATTACGAAATTGTTTTTAATTACGAAAGTCTTATACGTCGTTACAATCCTCTAGAGTATGTCATTTAAGTCTAATAAATCGACGAATATTACGGATAACGGAGAAACGCCATTTCGATACATCTGTTTTTCATAGTACGTTAACATTTGTATTAATACTTTAGTCATTTCACAACGAGCCCATAGATCGTTCGAGTACCTATTTTTATTTTTAAACGTTTCATAATTATCGTGCGAAGTGAACGTATTAAACAATTTGTTTTTTTTCTGGACGCGGCATAACGAAATGGATTTAGTTGTAACCCTTATGATGGTCGGAGTTTCGTAACGAAAATAACTGAGTAGGTAGTTTTTTTTTTTTAATTGAAAAATTGAAAATTTCGAACGCGGAGCGTAATAGTTGTTCGATATTTAATATACGTGACGATTACAACACGAAGTACCTACGCAAAAAAACAAAAATTATTACACGAAAACTAATTAAATCGTAATTTTTAATGTACATTGGACCACGTCCAATTCGTTCGGAAATACGACGGGGGGGGGAACAACAATAATCGTCCCTTCCGGTCCAAATAAGTCTTTTACGATTATGTCGGCCGTCACTACCCGTGCGAATTTTTTTTTAATTATAAACGTCGAGTCGTCCGCGACACACGCCCGTTCAGATCGGTGTGTCGGGGATGTTCGTTTTTTGCGCCTTCTCGTTTTTTATTTTCCGTTTTTCACCTCCGGGACGATGGCTATAAGCAATTATCGGCGGGCACCGACATTTTTATTGGACGCGTGACTGCTATACATTATATTCCCAAGACGATATTCGATTATTAAAATTCTACGGTGAATACTGCAGAAAAAACTAAGGTCGACTTTTCCCCCGCGTAACTCGATTAATTGGTTTTAACGAAATAAAAAAAGTACCAGAGCCATTCGATCGAAACGTTAATTGCAAAGTAATTGCGTTACTTGAAATTAGGTATGACATGTATACGAAGCTTATTCGAAAAGTTTCGAACTTTTTGCAATTAAAAAAAGAGAAATACCGAAGACATTTATTTTCAATTAATGGAATATATTGACGTTTTTCCGAAATAGGCTTTTCCGCAGTTCCCTCTGCATACCGACGCATATAGTCTAACATTTAACCTAAACCCAACCTCATTAATAATACGAAATTACTCGGCAGAGGTTAGGATTGATGGGAGGACTGATGGAGGACTGGGTATCTGTCCGAGCTGATCCTTATTGGCTTAAAGTCAGAAAAAGAATTATAAAATGATGTAGGAGTTTTTAACGTCGTTAAAATATAAAATATAAGAGCTTATTAGCGCAAAAACTTCAAGAAACGTCCAAACAAATAAAACCGTATAACATAAAAAATTTCCGAAAAGAGAAATTTAATAAAATAAAACTATTATTGACAGTTTGGATTTTGGACGATACACGTCGTTAAAAAGCAATCTCACGATTTCTAAACAATAAACGTTTCGAAATTGGGCGAATTTTCGTTGTCAATAATTTTAGAAATAGGTAAAAAATAAACCGAACTAAATACAAAAAACAACGAAAGTAGAGTGTTTTTTCACCAACACAACCTTTATGGTGGAATTTCGTTTTTTTTTATTTCCTTAAATGATAAACAAGCGTTCAGTTATTTATATTCGACACTACGCGACCTAACGGCGATGAAGTTGTCGGGCGACATCCCGCGAATCGCTGTTACCGTTAAAAAGTTTTTCGATTTCTTCGTTCTACACGCCGTGCAGCAGTTTAGGCGTATTATCGTAATTTACCTCACCGTCCCCAACTCCCTTTACCGCCACTCCACACTCCTGGGACAACGTATTCAATTTATGTATTCAATTTATGTATTCGAGATATCATCGGATTTCCCTTTCTCCACTAAACTAAACCCATAGCCAGAAAACGAGGAAATAATTTCGTCGCCCCGAAATCCGTTAAAAGATTTAATGGCGTTCGAGGGCTGAGTTAAATGATCTAACGCGGCCGATTGCGAAAGTTCGGGAAAAACAAGTAACGCGCGGACGTTTTTTTTTTTTATAGATGTACGTTGTAATTTATTTCAATTTCTTCGTTCCGTACTATATCGATTTTCGATATATCGCAATACGTAAATAACTCCGTCAACGGATGATACATGTTCATCTTTGTTAATTAATAAAAAAAAGTTTCTAATTTAATAACGTAATTGAATTCCGCCCGTCGTTTGCAAATTTCAAATACACACTATCGCGAACGTTACTCCATTAGCTAACTAACTTACACGAATATGTGACGCGGACACACACGTTCATCTTACAACGACGTTGAACGAGTATATTTAACTTGAATACTACGTGACCCGCCTAGTCCATGCGAATTTTTTTGTCGAATTATTCGACGTACGACGCCACTGCCCGAGCAGTGTGTTCGATTAGTATGGCGAGTGACCCCAACTTGTTTCGATTTCGATAATAATAATCGCGTTCGTTCGGCAACTACGCGGCACGTAATATCGGGCCGGTTATTTTCGTCCCGCAAATTACCGACCTCGTTTTCGTTTAAATGCATTATTTCGCGTCCACGAGCGCGCACGGTTTTCCGAAAAAATTATCGCCGTCACACGCGTCGATTTCCGCAACGAATTCTAGCACGGAATATCGTAATCGTAATAACATAACACCGATAGGTTAGCCTAACCTAACCGATAGGTTTGTCATCAGATGTCACTAAATATGTGTTCGGATTAATTTTCGCCGGCACCAGTGGTTCACGATTTGTAATCGCGTGGCCGTGCGGAATTAAAGTTCGCGCGTGAATTAGTCCCAATCTTTTACGTTCGCTTCGAATTTTCCGGCCGCGTAATATCGAAACGACGTTAAGCGTTCGCCCGTTCCTTTTTTCGCCCGAATTTAACCGACACGATGGATGTTATAGAAACGACATCGTATACACTCGTGATTGTCAACGTCGTGGACACGCTGTGCGCGTATCGAAAATGTCGCCTAAATGGTTTACGAAAAACATATTTCGGTATCCGAACAAGTCTATCAGACGCGTTGGTGCGAAAATATATCGTACCGGTTCGCGCCTTTTATGTCGTACGTAATTTGCAATTACGACGCGCGTTGTCGTCCGGTATAACGAATAATCAAACAGAACGGTTAACGTTATGAGTCCTAACGTTATGACGATTTATCGAAAAAAGTGGAAACGGCGAGAAGCCGCTACGGAACTGCAAATTTTCCAATCGTCTTTTTTTTTAAATGATCGACGAAACCGTGTCGACGCGCTCGATAAAGGCGAGACCAAAAAGAGAACGGAACAGAAAACCGGCTCGGGTCTGAAACGGATGTCGAAGAACCATCCGAGCGTCACCGAAATACGAGAAATTCACGAGTTTCGCCGAACGGTCCGATTCGCACCGGCGTTACGAACGCGAACGTTTCAACGACAAATAAACGGTCGGACGTGGGCCCCGTAGGAATTGTCGGGACTCGATAATAGTACGCGAAAAGAAAATACACGCGTTCGCGTTGATAATTTTTTACCGATTTTCCGTTAGTCGGTCGGTCGACGTTCGCGTTATTTAACAATACCCGAAGTGATTGCGTCACGCAAACGGCGGCGACCATTGTACGCGGTAACGATTGGCTGATTACGCCCCAAACTGTTTACGTGCATACAGTATGGGGAAACTTGGAATTACTCAATTACGTTTACACGTGTGTGTGTGTGTGTGTGTGTGTGTGTGTGTGTGTGTGTGTTGCGATTGGATCGTGTAGCCAAACAGTGTACACAAATACTGAGTGAATCGATTTCGACGATTTTCAATCAAACTCCGTGGCTCGTTCGGCGTAGGACGCTTCGTAATTACGCCGATGGTTTCGACGGAAAATCGGTCTACGGTTACGTGACGTACCCTAGAGGAACACCGTAATTATCGCGGCAATAACGTTTTTCGAAATATACGTTGAGACGCCCGCGATGTTAAACGAAACCGTACCGTGTTCGAGACGTTCAAAAGTCTTAACGTGTTTTCAGCGCGAATAAACGTTCACCTACAATATGTGTACGAACGAACTTCCCGTGTCTGTTAGGGTCAGCGGCAGGTGCCCGTTACGTATTGCCGACTCGATTGTAATTATTAAAACTCCTGATCGGCGATTTCACGCGTCGCTAAAAAACTGGATCTCTAGCGCGGTGACGACAGCGACCACTCACGATGCGTCGTTAACCACAATGAAAAACAAAGGCACTCGTTAGTAAAGGAAGACGACTATAATAATAGAACGCGCGTTAAAAGAACAATTTAAAACGACGCGAAACACAGAATAATAAAAAAACGAACTAAAACGAGTAAAAGTGTAAGGGAAAAAATCCAACACACGAATCGTACGGTGATAGCAAGCACGTAATAGAGACGCGCTATAAGCATACGAACATTCAACATTTATTAGAACTGGCGCGCTCTGTTCCATACTTTCGTACCTAACAATATGTATTGCTGATTTCGTTAAACCAAAAGGCCGACGTTTTTGTACGCGACGTAGGAATCACATAACCGCTGTTATCGAAAATGAAAACGTTACGGGCGTTTGTACAATTTTATTTGTCACGTCTTGTCAGATCCCACCGCGTAAATTGAACTGTTTACGTCGCGTCGAAACATCAAGAGCACACGGAATTTCAAGCCACAATTTACGTGTAAGTTACCGACTAGTATTACGGACGATTCCGCATGTTACGTCAACTATTCTAGTCGCAACGCGAATAAAACGTGCAACGAATCAATCAATTTTTAAACAGTGCCCTAGCACTTTTGCCGAATGCCTAATTTATATTAATAAAGTATAAAAAAAATCGCATTATTTCGTTACTAAATACTTTCGCGCGAAATACCGTATCAGTTACGTCGCAGTTGCCAGCAATTCGGAATACGCGTGTATAGATTACGCGCGAACGTAACATATTCCACGTTTGTCCGAGGCAATTTCGAAATCTATTCGATCGACGAGACTCGCGTCAAAAGATTCGACCCGACCCGGAGGGCCATTGGTCGGCCGGCCGTCCATAGTTATAGTTATTTTCTTCAGTTCCGAAGAGAAACAAACAAAACGGTGGCTATGCGCCGACGACGATCCGATACCGAAATCGAAAACGTCGTTTCGGACGATTCGCGCGTCGGACGGAGTTCAAACACGTTTTTACGCCGGATTAGCGATTAATTGACCGAACTCTGACGTATAATTACATAATTTGGTATATCGTTCCCGGTATTAAGTATATACTTGATACATACGTATCAGTTAGAAAAAAAACTCCAACGTTAAAACGGCCGATGGAAATTATAAACGTGAGCCCCGTAAAATCGGGTATACACGTTTGTTTATTGTAAAGCCCGGCGTTATGTTTTATTATTTATTCGGTACATTTGTCCCTCTGCGCGGACCTTGTCGCAGTCGTAAGTATATGTAACGCGATAAAGTATGGTATATCTTCTTATATTGTCGATAATTCGTATACGGTATATACGCCGCATGATTACGCGGCGAACCGCATAAAGCACGTATTTGTTGCGTATACGCGTACATAGAAAACGAAACTTCTTGACCGGCAACACGCGTAGTTCAATCAATGTTTCGAACGAGCCATGATAGCCGCGTGTATATTACGGGACGATAAGTTTTAGAGATTTGGATTCGATTGTTTTATCGCGAACGACTAGCGCGGGGTATGTTCCGTGATTCGTAAAATGAAAAAAATCTTAACCCCGAGGAATCCACCGTCGTACCAAGAACCGAAAATCTTTATCCGCCTGAAATATCGTCGCGCGTTCTTCGCCGACCGTAATAAAATAAATAACGCGCGCCTCCCCTACCCCCCCACGATCTACAATAAATCGCGTGCGTTTCGTGCGACGATCTACCACGTAATTCGGATAGTGACCGTAACTCACCGATGCATCGGATATTATTTAACGTGATAAAGAGATCGTTGCGCGTCGTGCGTTCCCCGTACATAAAGAGACGAAAACGTTATAAGATATGTTTGTGCGAGGGACGAGCGCGGACTCAAAACGTAACGGGAATTTCGACTTCGAAAACGGCGTATTTTATAATACTTAAGGACCCATTCAAGTTCGGGCTCTATGCATGCGACACGATACGCACGACGTTTCTCTTCCGTACGTCCATACAATTTTTAAATTCCTTTACGCGCGCTTCGAGCGGCCGTCATCTTTCCCTTTACCCGTGTCGCGTCGCAAAATCGTTTTCTATTCGCCGCTTTTTCCAGGCAAAAGAATCACACGGTACCGGAACGGGCGAGGAAATTTCCACTTCGTATTTCAACTCCAGGCAAACAGTTTCGGGATTGCGTTTTCGAACGTCAGTGAACCTACGAGGCGCGAATTGTGCCGCCGTTCCGAGATTTCGACACACAAAATACGTCGGCCCCCACTCCCGGAGAGCCAACACCACTGGTCCGAATTGATTTGGACGATCGTTACCGCCGGAGTTTTTTTTAATAGAATACGAGATTTCGAATTGGCACGTCGTTCTCATTTTTTCGTTATCACATTTATATTATAAATTAATAAACATATTATATTTTTCGCAACAAACACACCCGACACCGAATGTGACCTCGTGAAAAATATTCCCCGACACTCTTTTGGATGTACTCTCGTATTATACGCGCGTATACGGACGGAGTCGACGTGCACTCGTTAATGGGAGGAGAATTCGGTAAAAAAATTCCGACATTCGGACACGGGAAACCACGTTGGCCTATACAACCGAAAACGACGACGCACTTCATCGATGGTGTCCGCGACGAGCGATACGACGACGAATAATAAAGTTTACTATATTTATTCGCGTTCTCGTCGTCGACGAACTACGCGTTTTTGTATCGCACTTGGAAAATCCAATTTCTCATTTCGCTATTTATTGTAGACAATGTAGTACTGGCGACGCTCGTGGCTGAACAAACAAACCGCCGCGTCGCCGTCCCGACAATTGTTCCGATTCCGCGCGGGAAATTCAACTGTTCGGTATTTGGCCGCGCGTTTTAGAAAACTCGCATTAATGCTTCCGTCATAGTTTTACAAAAACGGTCGTTGATCACAATTTCGATATCCCAAGTGCCACTTAATGAACGACTTACGTAAGTTCTTTACGCTATAAAAAACCTATTTAAATACTTCTATATCAGTAAGGATTTCCCAAGTACCGCGATGGTTGGGTTAAATAGGTTTAAAATCTATTTTAACGAAAACATAAACGTTAATTTACCTAAATAAACCGTTTTTTTTTTTTAATACAAATTATTTATAAATAATTGTCGCGACAATTGAGCTTTCGGTCGTCGAATTCTTTATTATTATCATTAGAAACGCGCGAAAATGTGTACGACGACGCGTGTTTTTATTTCGTTGTTTCGTCAGTGAGAACACTTTTTCGTGTATCGTACGTTTCGGTACCAAATTGTTTATTGCAATTTATTCGACACGTTTTTCAATTTTTCCGATAGTTTCCTCAAGCGTAATTGAAAACCATCCGAAAATTGTAAAACGCCTGTCCTAGCGAAATCGTCGTCACATTCGTTTTGACAAATTTTGTACTTTTCAAGAATATGAAATACAACCTGTTAAACGTGTATAATATTTTAACAACTATCGTTATTCCGTCCGTTATGTAGTTGCTAGTCGGGCTTTTTTTTTTTGTTAAAGGTAATTCATGGCCGAAGTTTAATAACGATACCGTCGAACGATGAAGAATCAATATAGAAATATATACCTTACAATTAACGAAAATAAAAGCCGTAGAATTCACCACTACTAAACGTAATCCTCGGTAGTATAGTGGTAAGTATCCCCGCCTGTCACGCGGGAGACCGGGGTTCGATTCCCCGCCGGGGAGGATAAAAAATTTTTTGCATTTTTATTTTCGTTCTTTCGTGTACGCTGAAATTTTTAAATTCCTATTCGATAGTATTCATTATAAATCGTCTCGTTTTTTTTTTTTTTATTAAACGCGATTTTTTCCGTCACATTTCTCATAGTGTCCCTGTTGTATCCTCCGTATATTATTACAATATTGATTACTACGAGATCACGGCATTTCAAAAAACACACAAGTATAACTACTACAGACCTCCAAGAAATCATAATAATGTATACGGACAGGGACGAGTGCGCGAGTATGAAAAATTATTTACACATTATTGTCATACAGACGCGTGTCTGTGTCGTTGTTCTACGGCGTACGCCGGGCGATAATTCACCGAGACGATGTGACGACTACCATAATAACGTACAACAACAAAATTTTTTTATTTCATCACAGATGATCGTCATCTGTGACGCGCGTTTAAAATTTGTAATTATAATGACAGAGGATTGCCGAAATGTTTAAAATACCATACTTTATCCGAAATATTTAAAAAAAATCGTTAATTTATAAATCGGATTAATCGGTCATGTCATTATGTACACTGTCACTAAGAAACGATTACTATCGGTTCAATATAAAATCAAATTTCCCATGTCTTACATTTGTCAAATATATTAATAGAATTTGTCAGTGTTCTTTCGAGCGTTTAATTAGACGTACAAATTAATTACATCTATACTTGAAATGGTACGTCAATGCTTTTTTCACGTGTTTCGACGTTACTTTCGCTGATTTCGACAGTGAAGTGCGTGCCGTTATTCGGTAAGTATTGATTTTTATAATATCGAGTTTATCTTAATATTCTATTCACGTTTTCATAATTATAGACAACATACGACATGAATTAGTTGAAAGATCAGACGCTGATTCGCTTGGGAAAGACAACGATTATAATGTGAAAAAAATGGACGACGTTGCGTTAACTTAAAACGACAATACAGTAAATATTGCCCATTCACCGGAGGGCATTGGAATATATAGGGATCCTTTAGAAATCCTAGGTTCGTATATATTATTCCAGCGCGTACCTGTTTTAATTCTTAAGCAGAAAAAGAAATTCGACGTTAACGTTAGATAAGTAAATTAAGTTCGAAATTCGAGCGAAACTAATATTTTTATTCCTTTTTAAGTTATATATTCCGTTTTAAATCGCCTATCGGCTACAGGTCCGAAATTCCCACCGTCATTGACTCAAAACTTATGCCAAGTGTTACTGTTCGTCAACGTCGACGTTGTATCCGAAGTGGTATTCCCGAATGACGGGGAACGTTTGTGCAACGAAGTATGCAAAGCGTACCACAAAACTATAATACTTGACGGACCGTCGGAAGTATCCGTGATGCCGGGGTATTGTGACTATACGGGGACAGTGGGCTTTGCTGAAAAAACTGAACATTGCGACGGGGATGGGTTGAATGCGGAGTGTACATGCGTGTATAAGGTTCGATGTAACCAGAAGACGCACATTATCATGTACACGTTCGAGTCGAACGCTGACGGTTATTTAAAGATCACATATACCCAACCGGATAAAAGTCAATGCATCACTTGAGCCCGCAAACTATAGGACAATATCTTCGAAACAAAAATGTTGTCGGCCGTATGTTTTTTATTAATTTTTTGTTTGTTAAAAATCGCGTCCGTACTTTAATCATTGTTGAGCGTTAACGATGCTAACCGTTCTCATACGGTCGAAACGAAGAGCAATAGATCAAGGAATTGCTGTAAGCCATAGTCTAGACCAGCGTTTCCCAACTTCTTTTACTTACGGAACCCTTGCAGGAGCTTGAACATTTTGAGGAACCCCTATTACAGGAACCTTGATATTTTATCATAGGATAAGGAAACTAAAAATAAT